>APFE031240417.1:144739-188164 GCA_000404065.3 Pinus taeda | reverse complement strand
TCAGTAAGGATGAGACTATTTCATCAAACTACAAGGCAGTTGCATTGCTACCTATTGCAATAACCAGACTATCCCACGAATCTGGTAGAGAACACAATAAACTGATGCACTTATCTTCATCTGAAATTTTAATATCAACAAATGCTAACTGATTTACCATAGTATTAAATGCGTTCAGATGCTTTGTCACCGAGTCTCCATCTTTCATCCTTAGGTTATATAGATTTTTCGCAGGAACAGTTTATTCACCAGAGACTTAAATTGGTACAAAGTCCCTAACTTGTCCCACAAAGCCTTTTCCATAGCTTCCCCTGATATATTCAGTAATACTGAATCTGAGACATACAATCGTATTGTGCTCGTTGTCTTTCGATCCAACTTCTTCCATTCTTCATCAGACACTCTCGTTGGTTTAGTACCTGTATCTACCGCGATCCACTGATCTTTATCCACCAATAGATTTTCCATCTTGAGTTTCCACATCTCAAAACTCTGACCATTAAATTTCTCGATCTCTATCTTTCCACTGCTCGCCATCTTCTTTCACCACCAGAATTGATCTCGCAGATCTCTCACTGAACAGGGTCTACCACAAGTTCAAGCGAAACCCCTTAGCAACAAAGACGTCCCCTTGAAGCCAAAACTGCTCTGATATCAAATGTAGGTTTTAACCCCGTATAGAAATTACCTGCATACGAATTCTAAAACACAAAAAATAAACAATGCGAGAGCATAACACATAAAACACATATACACAGAGATTTCCCGTGGACTCCAGAATCGGGACTACCAGCTTGATTTTTCATTATGTTCCTTTCAATGTTATAATACATATTTATACATGCCGAAACATCCAATACCATGGACCGAAAACTATCGCGTCCAATACCATGGACCGAAAACCATCGCGTCCAAAAAACATGTGCGAAAATCATGCATAAAACCATAGGTGAGTTGGGTTATGGGTACGACTCAAACCCCCCGTGACCCCCCCTACACTAGTGGCGCAACGAAGGGGGGCTCCGCCCCCCGTCTAACCCCCCGGTTAACTACGTGGGCTAGTTGTGGAAAGAATATAACATAACCCAACAGTGCAATCTTTAGCGAGGAAATGCGATGGAAAAGCTTCGGTGAGACATCAGGTAATGCTTTGATTGCAAAGACTAGGGGAAAAAAAATGGAAAGAGGAAAGAGCCCTGGATATAACAGTAAGTCAAGAAAAGGTAGATCCAAGTCCAGATCGGGGATAGTGTGCTGGAAATGCGGGAAGAAAGGACACCTGAAGAAAGATTGCAAGTCTCGAAAGGGAAAAAAGGAGACGCGCAACAAGAAAATAATCATGAAGTGAATGTAACAGGTGATGTGTTGCAAGATGTTTTTATTCTTTCATTAGAAAATATTATTGATGGATGGGTGGTAGATTCAGGGGCCTCATTCCATGCCACACCTGATAGGAAACATTTTTGTGGTTATGTTCAAGGAGATTTTGGATAGGTTCTATTGGGTGATGATAAACCTTGTAAAATCATTGGAATGGGTATAGTTTTCATAAAACAACAAAATGAAAATCAGTGGCTATTGAAGGAGGTAAGACATGTTCTAGATCTAAAGAAAAATCTGATTTCAACAGGGCAGTTGGGAGGTGAAAGTTGCGTAACTACTTTCACAGATAAAACCTGGAAGGTCACTAAAGGATCCCTGGTAATAGCAAAAGGAGGAAAGGTTGGTACATTGTATTTATGCAATGGTATTTCTAATTTTGTTAATGTTTTAACCTCTACAGGAGAAGATACGGCATTGTGGTATCATAGGCTGGGGCACATGCGTGAGAAGGGGATGCAGATTCTTCACTCAAGCAATTTGTTGCCAGGTTTGAAGCATGTTGATTTAAAATTTTGTGAGAATTGTGTTTATGAAAAACAAAAGAGAGTCAGATTCCGTAGAGTTGTGAAAGAAAAGAAGAGCGAAAAATTAAAGCTTGTGCATACAGATGTATGGGGACTTGCTCAGGTATCATCTCTCGGTGGCTCCCATTATTATATTACTTTTATTGTTGATGCAACCAGGAAAACCTGGATTTATTGTGTTTGAAATAAATCTGATGTATCTGATACTTTCAAGAAATGGAAAGCTTTGGTTGAAAATGAGACAGGGAAAAGGTTGAAGTGTCTCAGACCAGACAATGGAGGTGAATATTGCAGCAAAGAGTTCGATAGGTACTGTTCAGAGAATAGAATTCGTAGATATAAGACAGTTTTAGGAACACCACAAGAAAATGGTATTTGAGAAAGGATAAGGTGCATGAGATTGCATACATGATTGCCTTCACAATTCTTGGATGATGTTGTAGATATTGCTGTTTATCTAATAAACAGAGGGCCTTCAAGTTCCTTGTATGGTGGTATTCCAGAGGAGACATGGACAGGTAAATAGGTAAACTACTTTTTTTTTAAAGACTTTTGGTTGTGAAGCCTTTGTCCACATTAATAAAGAAAATAGAGCAAAGCTTGAGGCAATTAAAAAAAAAAATGTACCTTTATTGGATATGGTGTTAATGATTTTGGTTATCGCTTTTATGATTATGAAAAACACAAAATCATTAGGAGCACAGATGTCATATTCAATGAAAAGGTTTTGTATAAGGATCCGTTGCAAAAAAAGAAACAGGAAAAAGAAAATAGAGAATACACAGTGCTTGACGAGATCACAGGAAAAGTGATGGTGCCTGAAAATCATAATGATCAACAGCCAGAATAACAACCACAACAACATCAAGCACCTCAAACACTTGAAAGTGGTGTTAGAAGATCTACCAAGATAAGTAGACCCCTTAAACGATACTCTCCTTCATTATATTATGTATTGTTGACTGATTCTGGTGAACCAGAATGTTATGAAGAAGTAGTGTAGGTAGAAACTAGGAAGAAGTGGGAGCAAGCCATGAAAGAAAAAATGGACTCCTTAGCACATAAGCAGACTTAGGTCTTGGTCAGGTTGCTTGCATGTAAAATAGCATTGCAGAATAAATGGGTTTACAAGTTGAAGGAAGAAGATGGAGGTAGAAAAAGGTATAAAACTAGACTTATGGTGAAAGGGTTTGCACAGAAAAGGGGTATAGACTTTGATGAGATATTTTCTCCTATTGTTAAAATGACTTCAATCAGAACTATTTTAAGTCTAGTAGCAGCTGAAGATTTGATTCTTGAGCAGTTAGATGTTAAGACAACGTTTCTCTATGGGGATTTGAAGGAAGAGATATATATGCAGCAACCACAAGGATATGAGGTAAAAGGGAAGGATAAAGTAGTGTGTAGGTTGAAGAAGTGCTTGTATGGCTTAAAACAGCCTCCAAGGCAGTGGTATCTAAAATTTGATATGTTTTTGTCTGAGCAAGGTTATACTAGATGTCACTCTGATCATTGTGTTTATCTCAAAAGCCAAAATGATGGCAGCTATATTATAATGTTATTGTATGTAGATGACATACTTGTTGCAGGTTTTAACATGTAGGAAATAAATGCGCTCAAAAGAAAATTGGCAAACTCATTTGCAATGAAGGATTTGGGTGCTACAAAACAAATCCTTGGTATGAGAATAACTAGAGACACAAAGAATCACAAATTAACATTGTCTCAAAGTGAGTACATAAAAAAGGTGTTGAAAATGTTTAATATGCAGAATGCAAAACCAGTTAGTATACCTTTGGCTAACCATTTCAAATTAAGTAAGGAGTGCCCCAAGACTCAGGAAGAAATGACTCATATGTCTAAAGTTCCATACGCATAAGCAATTGGAAGCTTAATGTATGCAATGGTCTACACAAGGCCTGATATTGCACATGCAGTGGGAGTTGTAAGCAGGTACATGAACAATCCAGGAAAAGAACATTGGATGGCGGTGAATTGGATTCTCAGGTATTTGAGCGGTACCACGAATCAAACATTATGCTTTGGTGGTTCAAACATTGTTCTACAGGGATATGTTGATGTAGATATGGTGGGTGATAGAGATAACAAAAGAAGCACAACAGGGCATGTGTTTATTGTATGTGGAACAGTTGCCAGTTGGGTCTCAAAACTGTAGAGTGTTGTTGCACTCCCAACAACAAAAGCAGAGTATGCTGCTGCTACAAAGGCTAGTATAGAAATGATTTGGTTACAAAGGTTTATGGATGAATTGGGTAAGAAGTAGGAGTTGGGCAAGTTATATAGTGACAACCAGAGTGCCATACATCTTGCAAAGAACTCTGCAATTCATTCCAAGACTAAACATATACAACTCAAGTGCCATTTCATACGGTCAACGTTGGAAAATGGACAGTTGAAGCTGGAAAAGATACACACTAGCCAGAATCCTGCAGATATGTTAACAAAAGTTTTAACCAGGGAGAAACTCAGAATTTGCTCAGTTTCAATTGGTCTTCAAGTATGATGAAGAAGATGAGAAACAACCAGGTCCAAAGTGGAGTCATTGTTCAACAAATGAAGCAGCGGTGGAGTTGCTATAATTAGTCTCCAAGTGGGAGGTTGTTGGGTGTGGAGCCTGATTATCTTCTGTATTCAAAGGTATCGCCGCATTGGACCCCAGTTCCGTTGCCGCCCGTAAAATATTCGTTGTAGGGAAGCGACTGCGACCTTTGGGAGCCCCCCCTGGCGGGGGGATTGGGGGTAGCGCCCCCGAAGCTAAGAATAGATGTAAAATTGCCTTGTAAAATGTTGTAATTTCGTAGTCAATCTAGGCCGTTCATTAGGTGAAGATATGATGGTAGAAGTTATGTTTAATTTAGGGTTTTTTGCAATGTTGCATTAATCGTTATTGGGATAATATCGGCGCGAGGAAAAAATCGTAATTATCGGGAAAAAATTGGAAAAAATTGGGAAAAAATCGTTTGGTACAAAAATATTCATTTTTTTCAATTTTTTTAATATCTAAACCATCTACAACATAAAATAAATACATTGACACATAAATATGATAAAAGAACTAATATATAAGATGTTTAATATCATTTTTAGTGCTAAAATCACACATAATAGTGTATCATGTCCTGAATAGTAAGTCCTGACTCCTGAGTCCCAACTCAGCCTCAAAATATCAACAAAAAATATAATAATGTATCTCATGAGTCATAATGTCATATACAATAAAATGAACAAAATAATTAAAGTCTAATACTATTGATTTCCTCTGCCCCTTTTGCGAGAAAATGCCACAACTTTCCCTTTCCCTCTAGATGTAGATGCTGGTGTTAGTGGAGTTGGCAGTGGAGTCTGCTGTGTTCTAGAAGCTGAATAACTAGAAGTAGGAGCTATAGGAGGTAGACCACGTCCTTTACTGGTGGCAGGGGTAGCCCGGGCAGGTGGTGTCACCTCTTCCTCCCCCCCCTCCACTACATCCTGCATTAACCAATCATCAACAAACTCCATGAGAGGCCTGTTGGCCTCAACCCTCCATGCAGCAGTGGTGTCAATCCCATTCAATGAGATGGCCTCCATATTAGGTGTCCTCTCAAGTTGCCTCACCCACAATCGAAGATTGTAGTAGACGTAGACCATGTCATTAAGTCGTTGGGACTCCAACCTGTACAAAGATCATGAAATAATAATTATCAATTATTAAAAAAATATTGTTTAATGAATTCAAAAATTTATTTGGAAGTTTGCAATATTTCAAATGTTTAAGTGTTAACCTGTTGCGCTTCTTGTTGTGTATTTTTTCAAATACACTCCAGTTGTGCTCACATCCTGAGGAGCTACATGTTTGGCTGAGGATGCGAATGGCAAGCTTTTGTAGAAGGGGTACCCTGCCACCATACATTTTCCACCATGCATCCACAAAAAAATTACAAATAAACATAAGAAAAAATGGAAATTGAAGAGATAATGAAATTTGAAACAAAGTTACAAACTAAAAAATACCTGGCATTTTAATCGTCCTATCAGTGACAGCCATGTCAAAGCCAAATGTGCCACGTGCCATCCTATATGTCTCAATTTCTTTAGAGATCTCTATACGTTCTGCTGGAGATCGCACCATTTTCTGGACACAGGATAAGAATCCATCCATGATCTCAGCATCAAATACAAACCCACATGCGTAAGAAAATGTGGGGTTTAGGAAAAGCCTAACAGCATGAATGGGACGATGGAGTGTGTTGTTCCATCGCTCATCAATCACTCCCCATAGGAGTAGTTGTCTCTGAAACCCATCATCTCCCTTATTATCATAATAGGCCTGAATGGCTTCTTTGGCCCTGTCCATGGCCTCATACAAATAACATTGCGAGCTTCTCACCATCAACTAACCGAAGAACCTTTACCAAAGGTTTAGTAACAGCGCACACTTCCTGCACTCCCGCCTAGAAGTCTTCCTGGTATGAAACTAGTCTGCATATGGTCTCTCCCTCTGGTTTGCGGCTCATTGGCAAAGCATGCCACTCCTCTGAAAGAAACATTCTCTTCACATCCCACATACAATTCAAGAGGGATTGAAGAGATATGCAACTGGTAGCAAACCGTGGAATGGCAGGGTGCACTAACTCTTTGTTGTTGGTGAATCTTTTCATCAAGCTAAGCACAGTTGTATGGTTATATATAAATTTTGTAATTTAAGTATGGGGATTTACGCAGTGCATTATATTAGATATCATTTTTGGGATTCAACTGCGTTAAGTAAGTCATTCAAACGTATGACCATTTCCATGAGAGGTAGTCGTAACTGACTAATTTCTCATGATTTTTGAATAGTTCACTTAGCACTCATTGCATCGGGTGATGCTCACAGGGGTGAAGAAGTGGGATTGAAACTAGTGAAATGTGGAGAACGAATCACATAGCATTAATAATCACTTCCGGGGCTTGCACCCGGTAACCAGGACTTCCCAGGATGTCACCCATCCCAGATCTCCTCTGGCTCAAGCGCGCTTAAATGTGGAGTTTTTCCCCCACAATCAAGCCCACTTAGCTTGCTACCCCATTTGCAAAACCTTAGCAAGTATTGTGCCTCATGAACCATTCAAGTAGAGATCCCTTGACTCTTTTTGAATTTAAGTATGGGGATTTACGCAGTGCATTATATTAGATATCATTTTTGGGATTCAACTGCGTTAAGTAAGTCATTCAAACGTATGACTCAACAATATTTTTGACAAAGGGAATTTTCCCTATGTCCTCCAACATCAAATCAATACAATGTGCAACATAAGTGTCCAAAATAAAGTAGGATGCTTGTCCATAAGCATCCTGCCAGCAACAACATAATTTGCAGCATTGTTCATTATGACTTGGACAACATTTTCTGCATCCACCTCCAAAATAAACACATCTAGCAAATGACATAAACTTCTTGCATCTTTGATTTGTGCAGATGCATCAACAAATTTGATAAACATAGTCCCTTATGACAATTAACCAAGAAGTTTATAAGGGTTCTCCCCTTTTGGTCAGTCCAACCATTTGACATAATAGTGTATCCTGTTTGTGCCCATGATGCCCTAAAATCCTCCAATCTTTGGGTGCAGTCAAGTTTTTCATTTTGAAGAATCCAGCCTCTGAGATCATGATAAGAAGGGATTTTGTACCCTGGGCCAACAGTTGCAATAGCATCAATAGTAGGTTGGAAAAATGGATTATTCCTTACAACGCTAAAAGGAATATCACTCCAAAGGAGAAATTTTGCCAGCAACTTGTCAGCTTGTTCTCTCTCAGTTCTTTTTAGCATTGAACTGATAGATGGCTGTGAACCAGGTGTGGTTCGAGGAACAAAAAATGATGTGGTAGCTACCAGATTGGTTGATGCTGCAATAGAACCAGTGCCACTTGCTTCAGCTGACTTTTTTAGTTGCCTCTTCACTTCTTCTTTGGTCTCTCTATTTTGGTCTAAACTTCCAATGCTTTTATGGTTCTTTGGATGAATTCAGAATTTGTATTTTTGCAAGGCCCTACATCAAATCTAGGTATTTTTGCAAGGTGATACTTCAATCTGTACACCCCCTTGGACATATGGTGCCCACACAACTTGCAAGTCAAGTTTAGTCTATCATTCAGACCATTAGGTTCACCATATTTCCAGAAATGATCCAATTTCTTTGGCGTATTTGTTTTTGAACTTTGAAATTGAAAACTTGAATGGTGTTTTGGTGAAGTTGTGAACCTATGGGAAAATAAGAATTACAGTTTAGTATTTACAAGTTACAAACTTACAATTTAGTATTCTAATTTTTACATTGTACAAAAACTAAAAGAAATTACATACAATTTAAGAAACCCCATTCCAAACCTAACAAAAAGAATCTAAAAAAACAATACATTGGACAAATGTAAAAAATCCCATTCCAAACCCAACAAAAAAAATAAAAAAAAAATTACATTGGACAAATGTCAAAAACTCCATTCCAAACCCAACAAAAAACATTGAAAAAAAAACAAAGTTTCAAAACAATGAAAACAAAAAAAATTGGTGCCCATACCGTTTTTATGGAGATAATCAGTCTCCTCCTTAGCACACTCTTTGATTTTCTCCTCCACGCAGTTGATTTAGCTCCAAAATGGCAAAATCTCCAAGCCTCTCCAACTCTCCAAGTCTCCATAGCCCTCCGCGCGCTCTGCTGTCCAAATGAAATAAAAGAAATTTGTGTTTTTGCTTATAAAACCACGCTGCCCCGACCCTCCACGATAAATTCCGAAAAAATCACGTATAAAAAAAACGCGAGTACTACTCGCGATATTCTCATTTTCATGAAAAAATTGCGCTAAAACGATAAAATCGCGATTTTAACAACACTGGCTTTTTGCTATATATGAGGGAATTGTATTGCGTCTATGTATATCTGTATTCTGAATGAGGAAGAGAGAGGAGATTGAGAGCGAAGAGGGAATTACAACGGATCTGTTGTAAGTTGTACTCTTCAGTCTGCTGGATAATATAAAAAGAAGAACTGGCTGTTTCTCCGTGGGCTCGCTGTTTCATTGTGAAAGTAGTTACACAACTTTCACCTCCCAACTGCCCTATTGAAATCAGATTTTTCTTCAGATCTGGAACATGCCTTACCTCTTTCAATAGCCACTGATTTCCATTTTGTTGTTTTATGAAAACTGTACCCATTCCAATGATTTTACAGGGTTTTATCATCACCCAATCGAACCTGTCCAAAATCTCCTTAAACATAATAAAAAAATGTTCCCTATCAGGTGTGGCATGAAATGAGGCCCCTGAATCTACCACCCATGCATCAATAATATTTTCTAATGAAAGAATCAAAGCATCTTGCAACACATCACCTGTTACATTCGCTTCATGATTATTTTCTTGCTACGTGTCTCCTTCTTTTCCCTTTCGAGATTTGTAGTCTTTCTTCAGGTGTCTTTCTTCTTGCATTTCCAACACATTATCCCCGATCTGTACTTGGATCTGCCTTTTCTTGACTTACTGCGATATCCAGGGCTCTTTTATCTTTCCGTTTTTCTTCCCCTAGTCTTTGCAGTCAAAGCATTACCTGATGTCTCACCGGAGCTTTTCCGTCGCATTTCCTCACTAAGGATTGCACCAACAACATCATCAAAATTTAAAGTACTAGATCTAGAGACAGAGTTACTAGTGGCCATAACTAAACCATTCCAACTTTCTGGCAATGAGCACAGAAATAACAGAGCCCTAACTTCATCATCAAAAGTTACCCCTACAGAACTTAACTGACTGATAACTGTATTAAACTCATTTAAATAACCAGCAACGGATCCACCTTTTTACATCTTCATATTAAATAAACACTTCATAAGAAATACCTTATTTGAGGCATAGGGTTTTTCATATAGTTTGGCCAATGTTGACATTAAACCCTCCGTTGTTGTTTCCTTTGAAATATTAAACGCTACCGACGCCACTAGGCACAGCTGTATTGTTCCAAGTGCTTTTTTGTCGAGAATATCCCGTTCTGTGTCTGTCATACTTATCAGCTTCTTTGTCTTTCCGCTCAGTGGTTAGTACAGATCTCTCTGGTACAAATAATCTTCCATCTGCATCTTCCACAGCTGGTAGTTTTGTCCGTTATTGACCCTAAACCTACCATCTTCCGCCATTGCTTCCACTCGAACAAGGAACCCTTCTCTCCCGCGAGTTTATCAACCAAAAAGACCTTCGGCTCTGTACCATCTCAGACATCTCTGCTCCTAATGATTTTGTGTTTTTCATAATCATAAAAGCGATAACCAAAATCATTAACACCATATCCAATAAAGGTATATTTCTTTGATTTTGCCTCAAGCTTTTTTCTATTTTCTTTATTAATGTGGACAAAGGCTTCACAACCAGAAGTCTTAAAAAAAGAGTAGTTTACCTTTTTACTTGTCCATGCCTCCTCTGGAATACCACCATCCAAGGATCTTGAAGGCCCTCTGTTTATTCGATAAACAACTGTGTCTACAGCATCTGCTCAAAATTGTAAAGGAAATCCTGCATGCAATCTCATGTACCTTGCACGCTCCATGATTGTCCTGTTCATCCTTCTCACACACCATTTTCTTGTGGTGTTACTGGAACTGTCTTTTCTCTACGAATTCCATTCTCTGAACAATACTTATCAAACTCTTTGCTGCACTATTCACCTCCATTGTCTGATCTGGACACTTCAACCTTTTTCCTGTCTCATTTTCAACCAAAGCTTTCCATTTCTTGAAGGTATCAAATACATCAGATTTATTTTGAATACAATAAATTCAAGTTTTTTTAGTTGCATCATCAATAAAAATAACATAATAACAAGAGCCACCAAGATATGATCCCTGAGCAGGTCCCCATACATTTGTATGCACAAGCTCTAATTTTTCACTCTTCTTTTCTTTCCCAACTCTAAGGAATCTGAGTCTCTTATGTTTTCCGTAAACACAATTCTCACAGAATTTTAAATCAACATGCTTCAAATCTGGCAACAAATTTCTTGAGTGAAGAATCTGCATCCCCTTTTCACTCGTGTGCCCGAGCCTATAATGCCACGATGCCGTATCATCTCCTGTAAAAGTTAAAGCATTAACAAAATTAGGAATACCATTGCATAAATACAATGTACCAACCTTCCGTCCTTTCGCTATTACTAGGGATCCTTTAGTGACCTTCCAGGTTTTATCTGTGAAAGTAGTTACACAACCTTCACCTCCCAACTGCCCTATTGAAATTAGATTTTTCTTCAGATTTGGAACATGCCTTACCTCCTTCAATAGCCACTGATTTCCATTTTGTTGTTTTATGAAAACTTTACCCATTCCAATGATTTTACAGGGTTTATCATCACCCAATCAAACCGGTCCAAAATCTCTTTGAACATAATCATAAAAATGTTTTCTATCAGGTGTGGCATGGAATGAGGCCCCTGAATCTACCACCCAGACATCAATAATATTTTCTAATGAAAGAATAAAAACATCTTGCAACACATCACCTGTTACATTCGTTTCATGATTATTTTCTTGCTGCGTGTCTTCTTCTTTTCTGCAGTCTTTCTTCAGATGTCCTTTCTTCCCACATTTCCAGCACACTATTCCCGATTTGGACTTGGATCTGCCTTTTCTTGACTTACTGCGATATCCAGGACTCTTTCCTCTTTCCATTTTTCTTCCCCTAGTCTTTGCAGTCAAAGCATTACCTGATGTCTCACTGGAGCTTTTCCGTCGCATTTCCTCGCTAAGGATTGCACCGACAACATCATCAAACTTTAAAGTACTAGATCCAAAGACAGAGTTATTAATGGCCATAATTAAACCATTCCAACTTTCTGGCAATGAGCACAAAAATAACAGATCCCTAACTTCATCATCAAAAGTTACCCCTTCAGAACTTAACTGATTGGCTAAGTAACCGAATTCGTTATTTACAGGCCACGTGTCCAAATCTGGCGTGTTGGACACGATTCGTCCAAAAAACTTGTCCTAAAAATAGGACACGTCGAATCCCAAGCGTGTCCCGAAAATCGCCAACATGTCTCGATTTTTGATTGCGTGTCCTGATTTCCAAGACTCGTTTAGCGGAAAAAGGACTCTTGTGGGTTAGAAAAGGCCACATTTTATGTGACCACTGACCACTAAGCCCAGGAATATTGGTGGATCTTCAGTATAAGTAATATTTATATAAGCATTAGATCATGTTGAATGTGGGGTACCGGAAAGTTAAGTGACTTCTGTGGTTATGGGATAGGCTGTTGTTTTGAAGAGATTTTAGTCCATACTTAGTGGGTGAAGCATACTGCATGATTTTAATTCTATTTGACGGTTATTTTGTCTGTTTTAAGCAATTTTGCAGGAGATTATGATGGTTTGATTGCTGTTGTTTTAACATTTTTATATGTACATGTTTATTAAAGTTTTCACCCTCGTACTATTTAAGGAATATTAAGTAGTTTTGGTGTGAGCACGACTTGAGATTGAAATATTCAGTTGTATTATGGCGCTACCGTTAGCAATTTATGGTATGTTCTATGCTAAGTGCAGTTTACTTCAATTTCACATAAACATAAAGTAAAATGCAGATAGAACATTAATAGATTGACAGAAAATGAGCCAAGACAAGAGACACCAGATGTGGCGGCTAGCAAGGGACAAACCCCAATGTGGGGAAACCCTTTGATAAATTCTTCTTTAATCTTCAATAGTTCAGCAGATAGAAATAGTACAAATACATAAATATGTAATTTTATGACAACAGCAGCAAACCCTAACCAGCGAAGTCAAATTTGGTCAAACAAGATGAAATTGACCTCCAATATGCTTGGTCAATTTCCTAGTCATCTAGGCCTCCAACAACAAGAAGAGGTAACCCATAAATAGTCCAAAAAATACAGTCAAACTATAGTCGACTGAAGTCAACCTGCTGCCACAAACTAGGGCAGTGAACACTGGTCAAGTCAGAGGTCAGATTGCCTTGGTTTGCATCCCAAAATCTGTGGCTTGCCTAAGAGAGGCAGCCACACCAAAACCGCTCTCCTGAAAAGTCAACGCTTAGTCAACGTTGGTCAAAATGTCTTGTCGCAGCTTTTGTGTCTTCCTGCGTCCTCCTTCCTTGCCCTTTTGCATCCTTCTTCTTCCCACGTGTGAGCTTCTCTTCCTTGTGTGTAAACCCAGTCAACTAAGGAGAGAAGAATGTGTGAGAGATGAGATGAGCGAATAATGCCTCAACCTCACTTGTATTTATACGATATGCTAGGCATGTGTGCCATAATGCCTCAACCTCACTTGTATTTATATGATATGCTGGGCATGTGTGCCACACATTTAGCTACTGGTCGACCTTGACGATTTGTTAAGTAAATACAAATAAAGTCATATCTCCATAAATACTTGTCAGAATCGAATGATCGTTAGATCACACCTCTCGACGAGAGGAATCAAGGAAAAATATCAGCTGCCATAAGTAAGATGACCCACATGGGGTTTGGCCCTAGTTGCCAATTTTAACACTCCCTCTCAACTAGGAAGAACTCTATCTGCTAATCTGTCTGACCGTCGGTACTATCTCTGCCATCAAATGCATTGCCCTGCATTGCTCGTCTCTGCTTTGCTCTGCTAAACTATGAAGAAGAAGAAATGATCGAGGATGTATCATACCATCCTCCACTGACCCGAAGTTAGTCCTAGAGAGTGTGTCATACCACTCTCACTGATCCCAGATCAATAGAGGTCATCCTAGCATAGGGAGTATAGTAGATACAACGATGCGTCCATCGATAGTACTACTATGGTCCCTAACCCCATTTCCCTACTCATTGATCAGATGAGAGGTACTTCCCATGAGTCCCAGACTGCATGGGCAGGATGCCTCGACAGGAGAACTAATCATCCTGTCTATAAGTCGCCATGAGGTATCACAGGGGAAGGTTGAACCTTTCACCTTGTACATAGCGTACCACTAGGGGAGGGTGAGTCGCCATGTGGTCGCATGTCGCTCCAAGAAGTACCCCAAGCCCCCTAGAGCTCCTAGAGCTCAATGTATGCATCATACACGACCCTCATAAGAGGGTCTCTCAACGACACCAAATCATTCTCGGAAAGTCAAGAATTTGACCTTTCCCAGGGGCTTCGTCAAAATGTCGACGACCTGCTCATCTGTATCAATATGTTGGAGCCTTATTGCTCCACGCTACGTGATATCCCGAATATAGTGGTACCTAATATAGATATGCTTGGAGCGATCATGAAATATGGGATTCTCTGATAAACGAATACCACTCTGGTTGTCACACAGTATCACGGTAGTATCCAATGTAAATCCAAACAACTCACTGAAGAGCTTTTGCAACCAGACATCCTCATAAGAGGCCATATTCACAGCAATGTACTCTGCCTCAACGGTGCTCAAAGCCACCGACTTCTGCTTCCTGCTCATCCAAGATATCGAGGCAGATCCCAAAGAGAAACAACACGCAGAAGTGCTCTTTTGGCCCACCACACTGCCTGCCCAATTAGCATCGGTATATCCATGTAGTCTCACATCTCCGACAGTGTATCTCAACCCATAAGTGATTGTGCCACGAAGGTATCTCAACAGATTCTTGGCACCAATCCAATGTGTGTGGTGAGGCTCAACCATATGTTGACTCAACGTGTTGACTACAACACATATATCTGGACGAGAGTTCACCAAGAACATCAATGCTCTGATGAGTTGACGATACTTGGTAGCATTTTGCAAAACAGGTTCGGCAACACTACCGCTTAACTTCTTGAAATCAAGCTCCATCGGGGTAGTCACAGGCTTGCAGTCCACCATACCGAATCTTTCCAATACCTTCATTACATATTTTCCTTGAGATAGGAAAATCTCCCTTGGCTTCTGCCAGACTTATAGTCCTAGGAAATAGTGCATCAGTCCCAAGTCCTTCATCTCAAACTCAGAATCCAACTCCCTCTTACATTTGTGAATGAGAGGGTTTGCACCTGTCAGAAGAGGTCGTCAATGTACAACACTAGTATGAGAGGTTTGTCATCTTCAACCTTAAAGTAAAGGTTAGGGTCGACTTCACTCCTAGTGAATCCCAGAGTCATCAAGTAGCTGTCGATCCTCTCTTATCAAGCTTGGGGTGCTTGCTTCAGCCCATAGAGGGCTTTCTTCAACCCGCACACATGAGATTCTTGATCATGAATCTCAAATCCTTTGGGTTGTTCCACATAGACCTCCTCTTTGATCGAACCATGCAAGAACGTGGTCTTGACATCCATCTAATGTAGGTTCCATCCTTACGAAGCAGAAGGGCTATGATCGAGCGGATGGTGGTGTATCGGGCGATAGGTGCAAATATCTCGTCATAGTTTATACCTTCCTTCTGAGAGAAGCCATGAGCGACAAAACGAGGCTTATACTTTCTAGCACTTCCATCAACTCCATGCTTTATCTTGTAAAGCCATTTTGAAGTGACAATTGTTTTGTCTTGGGGTCTGGGGACCACAACTCAGACATCGTTCTTCATGATGGACTCATATTCCTCAGTCATAGCATCCTTCCATACTTGATTCTTGACAGCTTTCGCGAACGATGAAGGCTCATTTTGAATGATCGTGCTCATGATGGTCAAGTATCCCTGATACCTAGCCGGCTTCTTACTTTCTTGGAAAGTCCCTCTGGTTGCAATGTGTCCTTCGACATCATCAAGTGTCCCCTTAAGCCATGAAGGCCTCTTCCTAGAAGAGGAAGGCTCTTGCGGAGGGGGATCAATAGGATCCATAGGTTCTTCTACATCGGGCATCGTCTCATCTTCCTTTTCCTTTGGTTTCCTAGTGTCAGCTTCTCCAGATTTCCTTAGTATAGGAAGATTGTCAACTTTGCTAAGAGCCATATCTTTGTCAAAGGTGACATCATGGCTAAGCTCGACTTCCCTTTAACCAATCACATAGATTCTATAGCCCTTAGTATTTTCGCTATAGCCCATGAATATTCCTTTCTTTTCAGATGCACCCAATCTATTCCTTTTCTCTTTCGGCACATGAAAATATACAGGACTTCCAAAAATTCTAAAATGAGATACGTCAGGTTTCTTACCAGTGAACATTTCTTCGGGAGTCTTGGAACCCAATGCTTGATGAGGGCATCACTTTTGAACATATATGGCGGTATTCGCAGTTTCGGCCCATAGAAACTTCAGAAGCCTTTGATCATGGAGCATAGCACAGACAACTTCCACAATCGTACGATTCTTCCTTTCTGCCACACCATTCTGCTCAGGAGTATATGGTGTTGTAGTCTCCCTCTTAATGCCATCCTCTTTGCAAAGTTCATGGAACTCATTGGATTCATACTCAGTCCCATTATCAGTCCTTAAGATCTTGATCTTCTTTTCGGTTTGATTCTCGATCAAGGCTTTGAAGTGACGAAACCAGGAGAACACTTCATCCTTTTTTTTCAAGAAGTATATCCAAGTCTTGCGAGAATAATCATCTGTAAAAGTAAGGTAATATAAATATCCTCCCAAAGAATTCATAGGCATCATACCAGATATGTCGGAGTGAACCAACTGCAATATATTGGAGGTCTTGCTATGGCTTGAGGGGAATGGTCCCCTTTTGAGCTTTCCTTCGACACATCTTGGACATACACCTCCTTGCTCTAATTTGAACTCAGGCATCCTGGTCACCATTTGTCTCACATCTGGTAGAGCTTTATAATGAAGGTGGGCAAACCTCTGGTGCCATAGTTTGGACTGAAGAGATGTGTCACAATTCATGACACCCAACGGACTTCCTCCGACATGATATGAAGAGCCAACCCGAAACCCAAGAGTGAAAGCATCTTTGAAATTCTTTTTCCATACACGTACCTTGCCATTGATGAAGGCCACCTTGTAGGCTTTGTCTTCCATTGCCGAAAGGGATACCAGGTTCTTTTTGAGATCAGGTACATACAGGATTTGTTGCAAGTGAATTGTATTACCCTGATTCAATTAAAGAGAGACATTCCCTACACCTTTCACGGGTTATTTGGAGTTGTCCCCAAGAATAATTTCCAGGTTGGTCTCCTTCTCTATCAGATTAGAGAGTGCTTCTTTGTAACCAGTGAAATTCCTTGAGGCACCACTATCAATAAGCCAATTTCCCAGCGAGTCTGGGGGAGAAGTAGTAGAGAGCGGCGCTGGTAGATAATATTCATCTTGCTTATTGTTAACAACGTTAAATTCATACCTGGAGTTTCTTGCCTTCTTGGAGGGTTGACCACTTCCTTGATTTCCGACATTCCTCTTTCCTTTGCCATTGAACTTGCCCTTCCTTTGATTGTTGTTGGAATTGCCTCGGGAGTGATTTTGATCATCGTCATGAGATGTGTCCTTTCTATTAGGGCACTCCCTCGCATAGTGGCCAATTTTGTTGCAAATGTAACATCTACATTTCCTTCCACCTTTCGTCCGGCCTTTCCCTTAGATTTTGCCTCGGAATTATTTCTCCTTTTAGAATGAGAGGAGAATGCAGTGGGATTGCCTCTAAGTGCAGGCATTTCCTGCTCTTCCATCCTTGTTTCTTCTTGAATGCATCTCACGATCAATTCCTCAAATCCTGGGATTACATTATTGTTCAGAAGAGTGGTTTTGAATATATACCATTTAGATGGGAGCTCTCCGAGAGTAGTGATGGTCAGTTCCCTGTCAGGAATGATCCTTAAGAAGTAGGCTTGAATACTCTCATCTTTGCCCTTCTTAATTTCCTTCAACTTATTCTTAAGGAACAAAACTTGATTTGCGTCATTAACTTTAAATAAGCTTACCAGTCTATCGTAGATTTCCTTGGAGGTGGTCAGCTCGGAAACATAGGCCACCAGGCACTTGTCGATAGAATCCCGGGTGATCTTCTTTGCTTTGACTTCTCCTCTGGTCCACTTGTTCCTTGCAGCAACAGATGCATTTGATGGAGGCTCAATGATCCTGCCTCTCACATGGTCCAACACTTCCTACTCTTCCAATGTCAGATCGAGAGACATCTTCCGTCTATGATAGTCAGACTTCTCATGGAGCTTGTCTTCGGTGGGGAAGTGTGATGAGGACCCCATAAAGTCTAGACGATTGCTTCAACAACCTTCGGTGATTGCTCGTGCTCTTGCTCTTGCATGGGCTTTGTCTTCATCTCATCTTTGATACCATGTTAATTTATGGTATGTTCTATGCTTAGTGCAGTTTACTTCAATTTCTTCTTATTAGCCACTGTTTAGCAATCACATAAACATAAAGTAAAGTGCAGATAGAACATTAATAGATCGATAGAAAACAAGCCAAGGCAAGAGACACCAGATGTGGCGGCTAGCTAGGTACAAACCCCAATGTGGGGAAACCCTTTGATCAATTCTTCTTTAATTTTCAATAGTTCAGCAAAGAGAAATAATACAAATACATAGATCTGTAATTTTATGACAGCAACAGCAAAACCTATCCAACAAAGTCAAATCTGGTCAAACAAGATGAAATTGACCTCCAATATGCTTGGTCAATTTGCCAATCATCTAGGCCTCCAACAACAAGAAGAGGCAGCCCATAAACAGTCCGAAAAACACAGTCAAACTGCAGTCAACCAACTGCCACAAACTAGGGCAGATAACGCTGGTCAAACCAGAGGTCAGATTGCCTCAGTTTGTGTGCCGAAATCTGTGGCCTGCCTAGGAGAGAACCACACCAAAACTGCACTCCTGAAAAGTCAATGCTTGGTCAACGCTGGTCAAAACGTCTTGCTGCAGCTTTTGCGTCTTTTTGCGTCCTGCTTCCTTGCCCTTCTGCATCCTCCTTGTTCCCACGTGTGAGCTTCTCTTCCTTGTTTGTAAACCCAATCAGCTAAGGAGAGAAGAATGTGTGAAAGATGAGATGAGTGAATTACGCCTCAACCTCAATTGTATTTATATGATATGCTGGACATGTGTGCCACACATTTTGCTGCCGCCTGACCTTGACAATTTGTCAAGTAAATACAAATAAATTCATATCTCCATAAATATTTGTCGGAGTCGGATGATCGTTAGATCAATCCTACACCTCTCGACGAGAGGAATCAAGGAAAAATATCAGCTACGATAAATCAGATGACCCACGTGGAGTTTGGCCCTAGTTGCCAATTTTAATACACGCTATATCCAAGAGTTGTGCACTTGACATAAGTCTGTTGCCAAATATTAGTAATACAACCAGATCGCATAGGGTATGAATTTTCTCGCTCAAAAACATAGATAATCATTGCTTTAGGTGAATGAAACTTCTGGAAATGCCATCCAGTCAACTTCTGCTTCATAGATAAGATTAATGTGAGTTCCTTTTGACAATTTCGATCATCAAGTGAAGGTGAAAAAGACAGGCTCAAAAAAATTCAGACTCGTTACAAAAATTATTCCTGTGTTGGCACTATAGTGGCTACAGGGACTTATGACATGCCAAAGAAACACCTGCAAGATACATCACAAGCCAAACCCTAATCCCAAAAATAAAAGGAAAACCAAAACCCTCTTGGACCTTCAATTTTCTTCAAGCAAAGCCATTGAAAACCTTAGAGAGAAATGACCTATGCGTAGTCGTAGATATAATAGATAGAGTGAGCTCCTTTCCTTAGAGCTGCAAACAAATTTCAGAGAGACGAAATACTTGCTTGCGAAGATTGTGATTACACCTTGGTGGTCCATATTATACAAAATCAGATCGATTCTCTTCTCCGGCCTTCAGTGCTTGGGGTTGAGTAATTTATTTATTTAAGCCAGCAGACTTGAGATAGCATGACCATGCACATACATCATTTGGACATTTTCACACTCACCCTCATTATAGATAGATGTGAGGGATTAGGTGTGAGATAAACAAATCCTGTAACTCTCAATGCATGAATAGCAAAACCAATTCGTGACTGTAACTGAGTGAATCCAACGACCATCGATGTGTGACGTTAATGAGAGTAAGACTCTAGTCATAGATAAGCGAGTCCAGTTTGGGACATAATTCAGTTATGTAAACTGTTGACGCTGCTCCAAAGGAATTGAACTCGGGCCACACAATTAACCCAACGCGCAATACTAACCCCTTTTGAATGAATATGATAGTTTCTTCTGGCTTTCTCTCTAGGAGAGTTCAAATCTTTCAGAATTATATACCGGAAAACCATCAATTTTATGAGATGAATGAATTTATCAATGGTACCTCACATCCTTGAGAGCCGAGAATAAACCCCAGATTTGAAACCCTTCAAATTCCAACGAACCGATTAAAAAAAACCCCAGGTACCTCAGAATTTGCAGAAGTTGGCCTGAATGAGATAAATTAGTCGGTATGGAGAATCAGTGGTGAATTGAGGGTTCAATTTGCCTCAGACTTGGTTCATCAGTGTATGATGCCACAGAGAATTGTCAATACTCTTTTTGAGATTTCTCATTACTCTTGGCCTTGTCCTCTCCTAGCTTCGATACCATGTTAATTTTGAGATAACCTGTTCTTTGCTTAGATCAGATGCTTCATTAGCACATAATTGACTCCATTTATTCATTAACCATTAACTTATGACAGTAACTGATGAAAGAATATTCAACATAAATGCAAAAGACAAGCCAAGATAAGAGAACACAGTAATTGGCACAAGCCAGGGAAAAACCCCAAGTTGGGGAAAACCCTTGAGCAATCCATCTTATTATTATCATCAAGTGTTCAGCAGAGAGAGAGTACAATGATTTAGAGTCAGAAAGACTTGCCAATCCGAAGATTCAAACAAAAGTCAACTAGGGTCTGGATGGGGCTGCCCAAAAACCCTCATTACTAATGCGGCTTTCTTTGACAAACATGAAACTGCCCTTCACTCGCACTGAGGACTGATCTGAACCCATCTTAGCTTTTCGGTCCTTCTGTCTATGCTGGTGCAGACCTGAAATCATATTTCTGAAGTGCGGCTAGGTGAAGGGAGAACATTCTGAATACAATACCCAAACTGAGCTTCATGAAGTCAGACCTGTAATGACAGATTTGCCTATGCAACACCAAATCTGGGACTGCAATTGCTTTGCACTTTCAGTTCCCAAATTTGTGTTCCATCTGCTTTTTGTGTGTATTAAATTTAAAGTTCTGCTTTAATGGAACAGATTCCTCAATATTGTAATTTATTTGGATATTCATATGGTCTTTGGTAAGTTTGTTGTTTTCTTACATGGTTATACGTAGCATCTGTATCTCCTTTTATTGCTCTTTATGAATTGTTGGTTAGACTTTGCAGATATTGATTGTAATTCTGATGCCAGACCTGTAAACTATATTTGAGGCCTTTGGGTCTTTGTATATTGGTTGTGCTTCCATCCACCCAATTATAATTTCTTTTTCAGATTCTAGGCCCCATCATAAGTATTTTGTCAGATCTTAAGCGCTGATATTTTTGTGTATGAGAAAGTCGGAGTATTTAAAAATTACTTTATCATGTTGTGTTTGTTCCAATTTGACTATTTCATCTGACATAAATTGGTGAGATAGAAACAAGCACTGATCTGCAAATGTTAAGTGGTACTTCACTTTATAACTTCATTTTTGTCTGTTTGAAGAAAAAATGCGGGTAAAAGATTATTCAACCATGAACTAGTTGCCTTGCAAACTGATGAAAATGGAAAAGAGGGGCAGAGCAGCAGTAGTGGTGCTTGGTGACTTAGGACGTAGTCCTCGTATGCAATATCATGCTCTTTCTTTTGCACGGCAGGTATGTGATATTGTATCCATAATTGTTTGTGCTCTCAAAGCTTTTCATGTTGCTTTTTTGTAACATGGTAGTCACGATAGGCAAGTGGTAATGATGCCAGAGTCTGAAGCTGTTCTTCAGATCATCCTTTTTTCGTTAAACTTAAATTATTAACTTAACAGTACTTAAGATGTGATTTTGATATTTTTAATGTACTTTTATGAGAAGAAAAACACGTGGGAAAGTTAGTGGAAATATGCTTTTTCTTGAACTAAGTTTACAAGTCTGAAATTGGTCAATTCTTTTATCTGGAAAGTTGTTTTGAAATTCCAGTAAACACTATCTACCTTGCCCCCATACTGCAGTAAGGTACAAACTGGTTAAAATGGAAAGTGATAATGATGCCAGAGTCTGAAGCTGTTCTTCATATCATCCTTTATTTTTTGGCAAACTTAAATTATTAACTTAATAGTACTTAAGATGTGATTTTGATATTTTTAATGTATTTTTATGAGAAGAAAAACATGCGGGAAAGTTAGTGGAAATATGCTTTTTCTTGAACTAGGTTTCCAAGTCTGAAATTGGTCAATTATGTTATCTGGAAATTTGTTTTGAAATTCCAGCAAGCACTATCTACCTTTCCCCATACTACAGTACATACAAAGTGGTTAAAATTGAAAAGAGGGCCAAAGCAGCAGTAGTTGTGCTCAGTGACTTAGGATGTAGTCCTTGTATGCAATATCATGCTCTTTCTTTTGCACGGCAGGTGTGTGGTCTTGTATCCATAATTCAATGTACTCTTGAAACGTATCATGTTGTTTTTTATTAACATGGTAGTCACAATAGGCAAGTGGTAGTGATATCACTGTCTGAAGCTGTTCTTCACATTATCCCGTGTTTCCTTGAGCCTAACTTATCAACTTCATATTACTTGAGATGTTCAGATGCCGATTTTCTAATGTATTTCCATGAAAATAATATACATTAAGCAAGTTTGTGGAAATCAGCTTTTTCTTGAATTAGGTTACGAATCTAAACTTGGTCAATTCTGTTATATGGAAAGTTGTTTTGAAATGTCACAAATACTATCTACCTTTCCTCCATGCCATAGTATGGACAGATCATTTTCGTCCTAGACCTGACTTGTGATTCGTATGTGCAACTTATTTAATTTCCTGCTGGTGGTTTGCATTCAGTTTTCATGGAACTTGACACATTGCAAGTGGAAAATAACAATGGGTTTTTACAGTCCACATGTTTGCAGTGGAGGCTATTTATGCCCAGCTTGCTGGGTCCGTGCCTTGTTAAACAACAACTGATGCAAAATTTTCAAGCCATGGAGAAAATTTGGAAACCTAATAATTGCAGTGCTGTACTTAAGCCTTGAATCTGACCAATACAAATTGAAAAAACAAAAGAGAGAAGAATATCTGTATCATGAGAGAAGGATGGAACTGAAAAGCTGAACATTCATTTGTTTTGGAGCAAAACAAAAAAGATAAACTTGGCAAGAGAATATTCTCCATAAAACCCCCCAGGAACATTCCTGATGAAGTACTTTGAATGCAAAGACCTCCATAATTTGACTTAACAAATTAAAGAGAGAAATCTTCTCATGGATGGAAACGAAGGGACTTTTACATAACAAATAAACATGCATTCTCACATTAAGTTAATATACAGCAAGGACTCGTTAATGTTTGCTTATAAATTTTCGAAGCGTTTTCATGACATTAGGCATGATATTGTGTTGCAATTATTGCTGTTGTACAACAGCATCTAGCTAAAGCTTTGATGTTGTGTCATTGGAGAGGATAAGGTATAATCATAAGTTGTGAGGAAGAGTGACTTTTAACTTTTATTGCACACCCTGAGATATTTTGGTCCTTCAATACAGATACCTCATGGTTGATGATTTAGCTGTTGTTTGATGCATGTCTTTTTTGGGAGATAAATGGTGCATTATATTGGCTCCAAAATAAAAAAGTTGTGGTGCTAGTGTAGTGCAACTAAGTATGGGAAGGATATTAGTGTGAATGATTTTAAGATAACCCATTCTAGTCATGAAGCTTGGTTGGTTGGGAAAGTGGGCGTGGTGATAACCACCCCATCAAGGTTCAAATCCTCCCAACATGTTCACCCCTCATAGGTCTATGTGCTTGTGCAAACCCCACCAAGGTTCAAATCCTTCCAACAACATGTTTGCTCCTCATGGGACTATGTGCTTGTGCAAATGGACTTGTTGTTCATCTTTTTAGCATGGATGTTAAGGCCTTGGCAACCTTGCTAGATGGGCCGATTGTTGAAGTGAGTAGCTTCAAAAGGTCTTCTACATCGGCTTGGTGCCTTAGCATGTGGAAGACATTCTTTGCTTCTTCTAGTGATTTATGTCTTCTTTCCCAAGTCTAACTTAGGAAAAGTACAATAATTAAAGTAAATCAATTATTGTGGACTATCGAGTTATTTTCTAAGGATAACTAATTTAATTATTTTAAGTGAATTAGAAATAATCTCAATTGTTGATGTCCAAGATGGTTCTAGAAGGGACACTGGGATTAGGGGTTTGGACTCAATGAAGATTATAGAGGGAGTGTAAAGTTTTGTAGATGTTCTATGCTAAGAGCAATTTCACTTTTCTCACAGCAATCATACAAGTAGTTAAGCAAAATGCAGATAGAACATATAAGCAGATCTTACAGAAGACAAATCAGAAACAGGAAAAATGTGTGTGTTCGTTTCGGCGGTCAACAGGATGCTTCAACCAGCAAAGTCTCTTTTGGTCAGCCAGCCCAGATGTGTCACAACAACCCTCCAACCAACAGATGAGTCAACCTAAGTCAATTCTGCAAAAGTCAACGCTGTCCTGAAAAGTCAACGCAGGGGCAGCAAGCTAAAAGTCAACGCAGCAGCAAAATGGTCAACTCTTTGACCTCGATTTTTTGTGCCAGGTAGTACGGCCTTCAAAAATCGAACTTCCCACAAATTTTCAGCTTGATTGGACCACGGGTTGACCAAAGTCAACGCTGGTCAAACTTTCTGCAAAACCCTAGCAGCAGAAACCCTAGCAGCAGAAAAATCCGTACAGTCTGTCCTCTTCGTCCTTCCCACGTGTGGCTGAATTCGTCCTCCAGGTAGCTCGTATTCTCTAAGATGAGAGAGGAAGATGTGTGTTGAATTGTATCCTTATTCTCTCCAACTTTTCCTGTATATATATACATCAATGAGGGTGTGTGACACATCTGTTGGGCATGTGAGCCTACATTACTAAACTGGCTGACCTTGCACATATAATTTATTAAGAATAATAAATTCAAAATATAAGTTCTGCTCATCGGATTAAGACTATTTTTATATGGATTTTACACCTCTCAGAAAGAGGGAATCCAATAAAAATATTAGCCTCTTAATCTGATCATCAGAACATGGAGTTTGGACCTAGTTGTCCAAATTTAACAGGGACCAATGTCATTGAGACCAGAGGCATAGGCAAGGTCAAGTGCGACACCCGCGTTATGGTGCACGATCTGTCAGATAGGAGGAAAACACACAATGAACAATTGTCATTTGTTGCATAAGTATACACAGACTCCCCAGAAATTGTTTTGTAATTTCTACAAGTCGGTAGGCCACGACGAGTGCACTTGTCGTAGCTATGAGCTAATGATGGATCAGACCCCATCCTATAAGAGGTGCAGACAAAAACGTGAGCCCTCGACCCAGCTGCGAGGATGACGCGCGTTGGATTTCAGGGGCGAGGTCGAGGATGAGGAGGAATGGGACCAGGAAGGGGTCGCAGATAGTTAATTTGTTACAATTGCGGAGGACCAGGGCACTATGCCCACGATTATACCAACCCGACAAGGATATCCTGTTCGTACTGTGCTTAGTTTGATCATAAAATGATAGATTTCCCTACATTGATCACACAGATGCGCGCAAAAGGGGTACTCTAGCCTACTCCGATTCAGAAAATCCAAATGATGAGGTTTGAACTGCATGAAGAAGGCCCAAATGTAAATATGATGCTCAGAAGCGGTGCGACCACAGGGGAAGATAAGGGGAAGCAACCCGAGGAAGATACATGGGTTTGCAAGGCTCCTGTAAAGGAACCTGAGTTTGACTTAGAATGTGCAAAGGAGACATTTATGGAAGCTAGGAAGAGCTTCACGGAGGCCTCCACTTCAAGTAGTAAGGATCAGCCAAAGCCAGGAATGGATCCTTCAATGCTTACTACCTTTCTGGAGACATGCATGAAACTGTTGCATGACAACAAGTCAGTTAAGGGGCTACAGGAACTGATCACCAAGTGTGCGGGGTCAGGAGAACTACGCGTAGTCTGAAAACTGGGAAAGCATGCATTGTGCACCGGGATGGAAATGAGATTGACGACACAGATTGGTGAGTACGAAATGGATCAGGTAATTCTAGACCTAGGGTCGGATGCAAATGTGTACCGAAGCAAACATGGGAACGTATGGGCAGGCCCACGTTGCAGTGGTACCCTATTCAATTACGAATGGTGAACCAACTAAGGATTTTTCCCATGGGGAGGTTGCAAGGAGTAATAGTTGATATTGAAGGCGCAAGCACATAAACGGATTTTGAAGTGATAGAGATTGTTGATAACAACAATCCCTATCCTACGTTGTTAGGAATAGACTGGGCACTGATATGAATGGAGTCATCAACCTAAAGAAGCGGAAGATGATATTTGAAAAAAAAATCACTACGCATAGTAGTCCTGCTAGACCTAGTCGAAGGAGTGCACTACACTAAACCAATGCGCGACGATGAAGCGTCGATGAGCTGGATTGTATTTATCAGATAACTGGGCGAGACTAGGATTGGTTGAATCCGACTGTAGATGGGAGAATCTCATGGGAGCATGGAAGATCCTGCACTTCAGATTTAGACGAAGAAGTAGAGCGCTGGCAGAATTGGTTGAACGAAGTAACAACGCTGAATTGCAACATGATGATTAGATCATTGCATTGCGTAACAACACATGCCCGAGAACTACCAACATATGATGGATTGATAGTGGTGGATGAATTCTTGAGCAAGTTTGAAAGCGTAGTACCAGAACAACAGTGGTTCGATGCGTTGAAGTGGGCGTTGTGCACAACACCTGCGCACTAGTGGGGAACACATCAAGGACAGTTTGAGGACTGACATGAATGTAGAAGGATGATGTGCCTACGATTTTGGAAACCATAACTACGATTAGAAGACAAAAACAATGGACGAGATGACCCACGCACACACCTCGCGAAATAGACCAAGGCATAGGGGGAAGAACCACAGCCTGAATGGGTACATTTATTCTACCATACCCTGGATGTCATACCCATGAACTGGTATATTGAGACAGAATTCCAACATGGTATGGGTGAATGGGATGTCTTGCATGAGGGATTTTTGTTAACATTCACATTTGAAGACCGATGGTGGGATACTATTGACGACGCGCTGCAAGCAGTAAAAGCCACCATCTTCAAAATACCACAGGATCCACTAGAAGTGCCTCAACCATCATGGGCGACCTAGTTAAGCAGTGCCCTAGAATGTTATAACATGCAGGTAGAGGAGGATGATGACGACCCCTGAAATATTAATATTCCATAAACCGATGGTTGTTGCGAGGTTCGAGGACCATCAATTAAGGATCCCGACATCACCACGCCGCTAGAAACAAAGCAGGTAAACATTGGCACAGAAGCGAAGCCAAAGTACGCAATGCTTGGGGACTATTGGGACAATGCTACGATAGATAAGATCATCAAGTTATTCCGTGAATATCAAGACTTGTGGATAATCCGGGTCATGCTGGGGTTAGAGCTGCATGAAGGCAGTGACACAAGATGCAAAGGGCTCATTGGTGTGCGTAACCCAATAAGCATGAAGGTCGGATCGCGTCCCTATCGGCCCCTATCAGACATCCCCAGGGTGTGGAGACCTGGTTCCAGCACCCTACCATACTACTTCGGGTGAGACCTCAGTTCGCGCTCTGCGGACTGTTGCCGAAAGGGCCAGTAGTACCGAGATTTTCTTGGCTAAATCACTTCTGAACCTGGGTCAGGCCCCATGTAGCCAACATAGATGTTCCCCTTGAAAATTTTGGGTTGCTTGATAATCATTCAGTTAGAGAGTCCCTTAGCTCCGATGGTTGTGGCTCATTGTCACCATCTGGAGAGAAGTCAAAGTTGGCAATTTCTCGGCTAGAGTTGAGACTTTGTTCTTGAGCCTATCCTCTTTGTCCATTAGTTCAGCCATGCAGATTACCATTTCTTGTTGAGTGTTTGCTCTATCAACAAGCACTTTGCCAATCAAAGTCTTGATATGCCAAAAAGGATTGATAGTTGTAGGAGGAGGAGTGTGCTCTCGTAGAGCTGCCTACATCAAGAATATATTCATTGGTTTCATGGTCCACTTATCTGTTAGGAATAAACCTTCTAGCTTATTAGACTTGAACTTCCACTTTAGAGATTTCTTTTTAGACCACTTTAGGGATGATATCTCTGTATTTGGTCATGGTAGCACGAGTTACTAATTGGGCTTGGGTTTGGCCAATAGAGGGGAGAGAGGTTAGAGGAAGAAGAGGGGCCAAATTATCCTCTTGTACCTCCACAACGAGCAAAGGAGAGACAATGTCTAGGCATGGTCTAGGGAGACCAGGAAGGGTATAAACAAAGGCGGGGAACATGAGGAGGGAGGAGGGAATTAAAAATAGAGCAAAAATAAAGAGAAAAGGAAAGAGGGATAACTAAATGTCTAGTAGAATTAAGCTCACCCAACATGGAGAAACATGTGAGGTAAGGGGGAAATCGACGAGTGGAAAAATTCAAATGGAAGTCATAAAAAACACACCTCCTAGAATTAAGAGCCCAAGGGAAGGGAGGTAAACCCATAAAACAAATAACCCACTGTTGGACAATGGATAAACCAACACACCTCATGTGTTTCGTGTCATGGACTAACAGTCTCTCATTGATCCTTATCTTTGGCGATGTGATTGTTGAATAACACCTGTAGGTTTTGGTCTAATGGTAATCGTGATTCCCAACAAGTGGTATTAGAGCATAGGTCACGAGTTCGATACACACCTGACTCACGTTGGGGGGGATATTTCTGGACATTGGATAAACCAACACTCCCTGTGTGTTTCATGACATGGACTAACTACCTCTCATGGATCCTTATCTCTCGCGATGTGATTGTTGACTAACACCTGCAGGTTTTGGTCTAATGACAATCATGATTCCCAACACCCACTACTCTTTTTGAAAAATGGGAGCAAGATATCCACAACTGAAGGATTGTTCATAAAATAAATAACAGTTACAACAAACGTGAAACTCCTTCTCTAATTTTGCAATGAAATAAAAATAGTGTGCCTTGGGCTGATTAATTTCCAGCTAAAAGCACTTGCCAGGGCTACATGCAATGGTAACTCCATCATAGGATTGACATTAGCTTTCCTTCTGTTAAATTTTCTCTTAGGGCTATAATGTGCTTTGCTTTGATAATTGGATTACATCATTTACACATTGATTTCACGTCACAACATTATAACATCATATGCAATTATGTAAAAAGAATGACATCATTAGTAATGCAACAGAATTGTAAAAATGAACAATAGAAGAAAAGAAAGCACACATAGTAACACCAAGATTGGTCAGAGACCAATGCAAAACCTCACTAAGGGGGAAAACCCAAAATTCTTCTTCTTCTAAAAGATTTCATCAATTGTTTAGCTAAGATAAAAAGTACAATGCTACATATCAAACCAATTAGGCCACCTCGGTCCAACTAGGGATCATTTATGATCCATAAACTACATCATGTCAAAAATACTATATCACAGGAGTAGGATTATATCTCTACCACTATCATCCAGATCATGTTATTTTAATCTCACAAACATAGGGTCTATGTCACTGTCATAATGACAGTGACATAGACTATTTATTTATTCATCTTCTTCATCACATTGTCATAACTGTCTTGAAGGTACAGTCATGCAATCATCACTATACGATCAAGTGTTACTCTCATCTATACATTATCATGAACATGTTTTCATATACACTGAAACAAGTAACATGAGCTTTGGATATACTCATATGACTATGATCAACTCTCAATACTGCTTTATGATGCCATATCAATAGCCCATGCCAGTATAGTTCTACAATACACAATATTGTTCAGATAGTGTAACAAAGTTGTTGTACTATAACCACTATAGCAATAATATGATTGTGCCATCCATAAAACTAGTGCAATAATGTTATGTCATCTACAATTATAGTATGACTATCCCACACCTATGAGTGAATGCCATACACAATGGGTGATTACCTTACTAGTGAGTGCTATAATGAGAAATGTAGAACCATATACCTGTATTGTAAACCATGGATCAAAGTATCAAGTGTGGACCATGAGACTGAATCTGCAATGTATGTCGAGACTGTAGTGATGCTAGGATTGAATTATATATATGTGATGCTCGAAAGATGTATGTGATAACTATAAGATATATGCAATTCCAAGACTGTGAGATATATGAGATGCGATATGCCAACAATGTGCTATGACAAAATTGCAGTGTGCGGACACTGCGATGTATATGCGAAGACTGTGATGTATACGATATGCCAACACTACAATATATATGATACACCAACACTACGATATATATGCCAAGATTGAGATATACTGACGCTGCAATATGATACTAGGACCTGAGGGTATATGCGATCAATAACTGTAATATAAATGTGAACCGAGGACTTGAGAGTATATGTGATGTTGCATGATACATAAATATGGTGCGAAAAACAAGATATTGAAGGAGTGAGAGCCAAACGAAACTGCAACATAGAATATTATAGAGATGAGAGAGCCATTGACGTGAGACCATTACAGACCAATGTGATTTTGTCCAAACTTTTTCGTTGTTGAATTGTGATCAATAGATTCCTTGTATATAGATCAATGTGGAGTCTTTGACATATCTTTTTCTCAAGCCAACCATGAATTATTTTTGGAGGGAAATGATTATATATATAATATATATTATATATATATATATATATATATATTATATATATATATATATATATATATATATATATATATATATAATTATATATGATTTCTTTTAAATAAATACAAACCTAAGTTAATTTTCCTTTGATGAATATAATTTAAGTTCTCCCCTTTTTTATTTTTTGATCAAAATAAATCCTCTTTTAAGGGAAAGATGGGGTTTTCTTAGGTCTTAGGGTGTCTACAGGAATTCGTTCTGAAGTTTCCCATATTTTAACACTCCCTCTCAGCTAGGGAGGAATTTCCGTCATCATCATAAGCCTTATCTAGGATGTATCATCATGACAAAACTTGAGTGAACACATCTCAATCATAAGGAAGGAAAACAATTGTATCATCAATAAGACCCATCTCATATCATCTCATATAACCAATGGTAGGGGATATTATCCTTCTAAACCATTACCTGTCTTTAGATCAAATTACATGTCCTCCACCTCAACTATAGTAACAAAATATCCATCTCAGCTCATCTCACCCTTTCATCATCAACTGAACAATCTCGATCTAAAGAAGAAGAAGAATCTGACATCAAAGTGGATCCTGGATTAACCCACAACATCAAAAAGCTTAGCTCAATCTGGAGCAACATCAAGGAGCCTTGTTCAACCTAGAACCACATCGGGGGGCGCAACTCAAGTCGGAATATCTGCTAGAAGGGATCCCAATGCTACTACTATGGGGTCTTGTCATTGGGGAGCTAATGCTACCATATAGAATCTACAAACAATAGGAGGTATGCCACTTACCTTATGAGGTAAGGATCACTCTTATCCTACTACTTGGCGATAATAGGAGGGATACCACTTACCATGAATGGTAAGAATCGTGCATATCCTATTATCTGTTGATCTTACCAGCAATGACCCATTGTCACCTCTACTAAATATTATTGAGTCTAAAGAATAAAAAGAAAACCATAGTGCAGCCCTCTGCTTCCACCTTGTATCCAAAGGCAATGGGCGAGATTAGACCTACCCCAGTGTGTAGGGATCACACTTAATCCCAAAGTCCCAAGCAATAGGTGAGATCAACTTACCAGAGGTAAGGATCACACTCTACCCTATTATCCATGATCTTCCCATCCTGGCCTTTAAGAGTCAAATGGTAGAACACCCGCATCCACCAATTTGGGCGAGATCCACCTACTTCAGGGGTTAGGGATCACACTCTACCCCAAGTCCCTCATTCCATTGGCTGATGGGGAGGTTATCCCACAAAGTTGGAACGATGCTAAATGGGGCATATTCTGACTAGAGTAGATCCGAGATCTCTACACACCTTATCAATCAGAGGTCTCTCATCCCCAGGAGTCCTCGAGCTACATTCCCCACCCTGGGCGCTCAACCAAGGGGGAAGAGAAATGCTCATTGTTCTTGATCAACCTTGACCCTTAGACTTGATGTGACAAAACTACAACCCTAGTTTCTCACACGTGTGGGAGGTTTCCCTTATGTTTTGACTCCTTTCTCCTTCTCTTGTCAGAGTCTCTTCTTCACTTGAGTAGGTGGTCTTATAGCCTAAGTTTCTAGCCAAAACAAGAGATATATGTAACTATGATGTCATTGTTGTAATGACTGCAGTTTAACTTGCTTTTCCCACATGTGCGACTCTAATTCACACTTAGAAAAACCCTTTATCACTCGGTTTTGTATCTTCCTTCTTTGCTGCACTAGAGGCTCCTTTTCTTGACTTCTTCCACCTTTTCTTGGCTTCTCTTTCTTGCTGATTTCAGAGTTATAAATGATTGTCATTGGAGGTGTGGACAACCTCTATATATAAAGGACTATCCCTCCTTTAGGCCGGCATGAGGCCGACTTGAGGACAATAGGCAGACTTTACTTCTTTTGCATCAAAATTGATTCTTTGATGATGTCATTGCATGGAGAGGACTTTGAATTTGCTTGGATAGATATTATTTGACTCTTGTACATGGTGTAACATGCCCTTAAGGTCTTCAACATTTTCTTTTGACTCTTTGACTGACCTATAGAACTTTAGCATGTGCTAGACCTATTTGAATGAGTAAGAAACTCATTGATAAATATAACAAAAATAATATTTCTTTTCTTGAAGAAATACAAATCTTAGAAGTACATTTATGAAGACCGAACGTAGTTATATTTTCTTCAACACTTTCTAAATGAATGGTACCTGATTCTTGTGGAGATATTATTCTCCTGAACAACTTTTCTAGACTTAATAAGATCACTAGTCGATTGGGATTTGGGTTCCTCCATATGTAGGCTCCCTTATGAGCCAGAAATTCTAGAGTAGCATCACTTTAAATCTCAACAATGGAGTCACCAAAGAAAAATCTTGTGCTCAGAACTAATGGTCAAATCTTTGTTTTCTCTCATAGACCTATTTTAAGCAATCAAATATTTTGGGGAGAATGTATCTTTCGTTCCCCAAAAATGACGCCAAAATGTTATCACTTAGAAAAAAACCCCGGATGTAGAGGGAAAAACCTAAGGTAACCTCTAACTACAAAGTTGGCCTTTCAACCTGGAGATGGATCTCTCCTTAAACTCTACCACTAACTATCACTAAGAAACATGAAATTTAGCTCATTGGCCAAATTTAGTTGGTAACATATGAACTTTGTTTGGAAGGAATATGGATAGGGATCATTGGGCATGGAGTATTTTGACATAAAACTGCTAGCTACAGGCTATATGAACAAGTTTAATAGAGGTAGGATAGATTTAGGTTTCTTAGACAAATCATCATCAAGCTATGATAGGAGACAATAGGGAGTAAACATAAAAAGCATAGAATTCATATGATTTTGTAAATGATATTTAAGTTGAAAAACATATAAGTAATTTGGAAAATGTAAATTAGAGCTTTCAAAAATAATCCAAATTTAAACACTTATTTCCAAATACAAAAGACTTATGCATCATAGTTATGATTTAGAAGAAAAAGAATACACTAGAAACATTGACAGGAAACTTATCACACAAGAATCTCTGCAAATTTTCACAAGTGACATTGTTCACAACAAATTCTATTAATATCAAAGAGATACATAATACACTCAGTTTCTTCTAAAATTTCGAACCCTTGGTTTGTCTTTCCAAATCGATTTATGCCAAAAATGTTTACAAAAAGCTTCAGAACTTAAAGGAAGTTTATCTGTAGTCTAATTATGGAAAATAAATCCTAATTTTTATGCTAATTAAATATACATTTACTAAAATAAAGCTTCATTTGATGTCTCTTCATGATGTATGATTAAACTTTTATATCCAAAATGAACTGAAGCTAAAAAAATTGCTTAGGAATAGCCATTGAAAACTGATTGTTGGTTTTTTGTCACGCAATTTGGAGACTCCCCTCTTTTATGCCTTAAAAGTCTACTAAAAATCATGGTTTTTTAAGTTTTGGAGTTAATCTCATAAAGGCCAAAATCTTGCAATATTTACCCTTTAGGTACTTGTTGATGCCTCGAAAATCACTACACCAACATGAGGGATAACCACCCAGTCCGGACCTTAAAGCAGTGCCTTTTCCATTTGGGGTAGTGGCTCCGACTGGGACCGGTTTACCAATGAGAGGTGATAAAATAAATATGAAATGCTTATAATGGGATGGAAAAGTTGGATTTGGAATGGTTTATGACTAAAAGATAAAACATATAAAATAATATACTTATTACCGAGGTTATTTCTTAACAATTTGATTTTGATCTAGAATAATTTTCCTTAGTAGATGAGTAAGAAATTAATCATTTACTTCAGAATTAAAATAAAAAAAAGATTTAAATTAATTCTTTCCATTAAGAAAGTAATTAAAAGAACTATGATAAGCTTATATCACAATAAAAATTTTATTAATTATTTTTTATATATGCCATTAAAATAGTACAACACTTAAACATATTCAGAAATGAATTTATGATAATGTTGTTTTACAGAAATGCATATAACACAAAATAGAGAAAAACTGCAAATAATAAAAAGAAAACAGAATCGCTTTAAAATACTGATAAAAGTACTCGTATCCAAAATGATTTCTTAACAAAAATAGCAGTCTCGGCCTTTTCTCCTTTCCTCCAATGCTTTAAAGTAATATAGAAATGCAACAACTCTCAAGTTTTTTTGCAAAAATAAAAGAGGCCACGATCCGAAAATTTTATTCAAATAAATATTTAAGAAGAAATGTAGAAGTGTGGATTCTTCCTTGCGATTTCTCTGTCAAATTATGGACATTTAAATCAATCCATAATGTCTGTTTAAATGATAATACAAAAAAAAATAGCAAGTCTATGCACAGCGCTGAAAAAATTAAATGAAGTTCCTTGAATCATGAAAAATAAAAACAATTTGCCATTTCTGGCTTATTATCCTTGACTTTCAATCTAAATATCCTCACTTTTTGCAGATTTTAAGGAACAAATCTTCCTTTTTCTCTACGTAGCTATCTCCTCCTCGTTGTTGAGCTTCGTTTATACCTAGAAAGATAAGTCATGAATAAATAAATCATGAATCAAGACTTGTATTTATATATATAATTGAATAAAACTAGACGAGTCATTTTGATTATATCACAATAAAGACCAAATTGCAATCACTTAAAAATCGAGGGCAAAACCTAGAATAATCGCAATCGCATCTATTAGGGTGATGGAATGGCTTAAGTCTTGTGGATTTTGTGATTGCGACATCACAACTGTGGAGGAGAAGGGATGGGTTGATCAGATCGAGATTATGGAGCGGTAGACTGTAAGAAGTGGTCGAAGGATTTTGTGGTTGTCATATGTAGAATTTCTCACTGGATCAATAGATTATGCAATATACTAAGGCAAAATACTAGATCTAGTTCTACAAAAAACTTGCAGAAGCTTAATCAATTTTGAGCAAGATCAAATAGAACACATATAACAGAGAATGAGAAATCAATCATACATGAACACAGAAGAATACTCTGGGGAAAGCCTCAACGAAAAACCTCGATCTCTGTAATATCATACAAGTGGAAATATGTCTGGATTACACAAAGCTTTAGCACACAAGCTATCCAGCTCTCAGTACAATCCCTTAATGCTTCTCATAGACTGAATAAACACAACATATGCCTTCCCTCAATCCTCCAAGCCTCCTATTTCCTTGAAATTTCTCCTGGGTCCTCTGGTTGCCACCTGTGTGAATTAACCTCTCATGCAACTCACCAAACTTAGAAATAACTGCATAGTCCTAAAGGAGATAATTCTTTCTGCATGGATGAGTTTCCTATATAGGAAAAATTCTCCAACTGATAGTACATTGTCCCTTCCTCTGATCTCAACTAGGTCTCTAACTGAACTGACATGCATGAGTTATTTATGAGAGAATATTTAGTTATCTTAAGTGTAGTAGTTACATGCATGCATGCATTAACTAACTGAACTCACAATCAGTTCCTCCAACTGTTTGGAACTAATTTAACTGGACTGAACTCAGTTAATTGAGCTAACTAATTACAACTCAAATATAACTCATCCTTATCTCCTTAATTAAAGGATAACTTCCTCAATCAAAGGGATAACTGTTGCATGTCTTCACAAAGACTTCATGTTTGAATTTATCCAACTAATTAACTCAAAATGAATTAATTAATTATTTTTCAAACAGTTGGTCAGACTAAAGTCGAATTTTAATTCTCAATTTTAATTCAGGGGTTAATTAAAATTGGAATCTATTCTAAAATGCTATTTATAGCATTTCTTATTGTCGTTTTCAACACTCCCTCTCAATAAGAAAGGCATTCAACTCGAACCCAATCCTGAACCTTTGGAATTTTCTACATGCAACGCTTCTCTCAAGTGTTGTTGCTCCAACAACTTTAGGAACACAAAATATCCAACCTGAATCAGAATGATGCTGCTATCATCAAATTCTCTGACTATTATTGCCTCTATCGACTGAAAACTCTGCGCCTATGTTCCCTTCAGTATTTGACTGCTCTAGACTCTGTCACTTTGATCTCTGATTGCATCAATCACACTGATTCCTCCAGCTACATCCGTGTTGCTGCTGGTCCTATATCCCAGCACTACATTCGCACTGCACCTCTCATCATGTTGCATCATGTTGCCCACTATTGCACTGCAACTCAGTTATTGAGAAGTAAGTAAATAATCTCCTAACTAACCTCCCTGTTGGGATAAAAACATCCTCTCATGCTGAAGCTTCCTCTGCCACTCCATCTGCATCTGTCTCTACCCACTCAGCTAGTCCTACTACTTGTTGGGGCTCCCATAGCAAGGTCTAATCAAAGAGGTTGGGTACCTCAATGATCTTGCCCCTATTACAGCCTTCTTGGGACTGTCACTCCACATTGCCCCACCTCCCACCTGGAGGTATGGATGCATGTGATCCATCTACCCACTTGGCTCAAAATTTCCCCCTACTGGAGGTCTTTGCATGAGTGGATGCCTCCACTCGATCTCCTCTCGGCTTCTCCAGTTGTGGCTGCTCCACAACCTACTGACGTTGCTTCACCAATTATGGATCCTCCACAATTGTCTGAGACCTCTTCTGGCACTTCATGTTAAGTGGTATTGTACTCTCCCTCTCAACCACCAAGCCACCAACAGTTGCCTTGCTCCTCAAGGCTTTGCATGCATCTTGAACCTCAAGATCATACATGTTCTTGACTCGTGAATTGATCTTCTTCACCTGTCTCGTGGTGATGTGTCTGAGGAAAACCTTTCCCTTATTGAAGACTACATCATAGCCTTCATCTTCTGGCATCACGATCGATACCAAGTTCTTCTTTAGTCTTGGCACATACTTCACATCTGTCAAGGTAATGCGAGCTCCATGCTCCCTCTGAAAAGAAACTGTGCCCACACCTAAAACACTATACTTTTCATCATTACCCATCGTTATGAGTATCTTGACGTCCTTCTCCATGGTACTGAATAGACTCTTATCATCGGTCATCTGGAATGAGGCTCCACTATTAAGAAACCAACCACAACCCATCATCGATGAAACCATGCATGCGATGAGGGTAAAATCCAATTCGAACTGAAAGGCCAATGCCTCACCTTCAGATCCTTCCTTGGATCCCTTCTTGGATTTCTTTTGTGGACAATTCGTAGCATAATGGCCCACCTCATGACAATGAAAGCATCTCACTTTCCATTTGTCAATATTCTTCCCACCATGGGAAGAACTGGATTTGGAATGGGATGCCTTCCCTTTCCCTTTCCTTGCCTTACTCGCTAAGGCTAGATTTTCTTCATCATCTCACTTTAATGAAGATCCATCTCTGGTGCTTCTTCTTATCTCCTCCTACATCATATCCGACCAAAGTCGTTCCCAATCTGGCAGTTTCTCTCTTCCATTTACCGAGTCTTGTTAGCTATGCCATCTCTTAGGAAGACCGAGGAGAGCAAGACTCACCATGTCATCATCAGTTGTCGTGATCCCTACACTTCCAAGATCATCCCTACAGGTGGTGAGCTTGTTCAGATATGTAGAGATCGTGTCACCCTTTTCACACTTGATTTTCAAAAGCTTGTCTTTCAGCGCCAGCTTCCTCTGATCGCTACTGTTTTGATATAGATCTTTCAATGTTTTCCACATTGAAACTAGTATCTCCTTCCCATGGAGACTCGAGACTATGTGGTCTCGAACTCCCTCCAGAAGAATCCTCCTCGCTCTAGCCACACATTTCTTCCATTCTGCCAATTCTGTAGCATTAGTTGTTGCTGGCTTGGGGACTTCTTCATCAATGAAGTCCTTCAAACCGTCGTCCTCTAATACTGCTTCCATGCGATCCTTCCAGGCTATATAATTTGAGCTACCATCAAGGGCATACTCGAATCTTAAACCTTTGAATGCCATTGGTGAAATTTGAGATGTGATAAGAATTTGAATTCTGTAATCAGGAACTTCAAACTTCGAACTTCTCCCTTCTTTGTATACTATTCTCTCCTTTGATCACCTTTGCTCCGATACCATGTAGAATTTCTCACTGTAGATCAATAAATTATGCAATATACTAAAGCAAAATACTAGATCTACTTCTACAACAAAATTGCGAAAGCTTAATCGATTTTGAGCGAGATCAAATAGAACACATAACAGAGAATGAGAAAGCAATCACACATGAACACAAAATAATACTCTGGGGAAAGCCTTTGCTAAAAACCTTGATCTCTGTAATATCATACAAGTACAAATATGTCCAGATTACACAAATCTTTAGCTTACAAGCTATCCAGATCTTAGTACAATCCCTCGATGTTACTGATAGACTGAATAGACACAACATATGCCTTCCCTCAGTCCTCCAAGCCTCCTATTTCCTTGCACAGTTTTTCCTGGGTCCTCTAGCTTCCACCTATGTGAATTAACCTCTCACACAACTCACCAAACTTAGAAATAACTGTGCAGCCCTGAAGGAGATAATTCCTTCTGCATGGATGAGTTTCCTATGTAGGAAAAATCCTCCAAGTAATAGTACATTGTCCCTTCCTCTGATCTCAATTAGGTCTCTAACTGAACTGACACACATGAGTTATTTATGAGAGAATATTCAGTTATCTGAAGTGCAACAGTTACATGCATGCATGCATTAACTAATTGAAATCATAATCAGTTCCTCCAACTGTTTGGAACTAATTTAACTGGACTCAACTTAGTTAACTGAGCTAACTAATTACAACTCAAATACAACTCATCCTTATCTCCTTAATTAAGGGATAACTTCCTCAATCAAAGGGATAACTATTGCATGTCTTCACAAAGACTTCATGTTTGAATTTCTCCAACTAATTAACTCAAGATGAATCAATTAATTATTTTTCAAACAGCAGGTGAGACTAATTTTGAATTTTAATTCAGGGACTAATTAAAATTGGAATATATCCCGAAATGCTATTTATAGCAATGTTACTTTTAGCATTTCTATTTTTTGCTATTTCCAACAAAGTTGGAGTATATCCTGAAATGATATTTTTAGCATTTCTTTTTGCCATTTTCAACACGATATCCCAGGGTGACGTGGAGGATGAGTGACGTGGCAGAGGAATGAGTCCTGCCGGGCTTCCTTTATTTAAATGATTTTTCTTTTGTTTAATATTTATTTTCATAAAAATTGTGTTTCGCATCAGGATATCTGACTTGGAGTGGAGCGGCATCACTAATAAAAATTTGCAATCCATTTCGGACGCAAAAGTTTATGAACCTAAATTGACACTTATATCAGATCAGTATATCACAATCGATAAGGGGAGGTGTCTTGGAGTGCTAGCCTTTGGAACTTGAGATTGCGTGGATGCAGGTAGAGTGTTTATCCTATGGATTATCACAAATTGCATTAAGAAGGGGTAGAGTGTTTATCCTATGGATTTTTCGATTATGCAGACGTAGTGGATTATGAAATGGCATTAATATTTCCATCAGGTTTGGCCTTATTGCAAATCACAATCACAAAGGGGTCAAGGCTGGGATTTAAGTCCGCGGATATTGCAATCTACGGACGCAATGGCTTATAGAATTGTGTTAACATCGCCATCGGGTCCATACTTAAAATCACAATCACAATGGAGTTAGCAGAGGGGTCTTGTCTATAATGTTTTTTTATTTTCGATGTGGGGAGGATAGGTTGGGTTTTAGTTCCGATAGTTGGATTTTGGAAAATTTTCAACTAAAACTCCAATTTTTTCATTATTTTTTATTTTTATTTTAACAACCCATATGTGTTTAATACTTAAGGATTTTAAAGCCTAAGTATAATATTGGTCTCGGGGGCTATTAAAATTTGGTCATTCTAAATAAAAAATGTTTTATTCAAAACAAAAAAATGTTTATTTTTTATTTTTTGTGTTTTAAACTAAAAAGGGTCCTATTTAATATTTATCATATAAATTTTATATTAAAAATTGGTTTGTTGAACAATTAAATGATTGATTACTGGAAGAACTAGTTATTTCTGATAAATAACAATGAAAATTTCCAAAAATTCAGTAAAAATAATTTAGGAAGTGGAAACTACTTTTAGAAATATTTAGATAAATAAAATTACTCTATAAAACTCATTAAATTGTAATTTCTTTTTTGTGAATGAAACTCACCTATTTACTTGTATCAGTCATTAATCAATTATAGAGATAAAGTAGGGGGCCTTTTACGACTTAGCTTCTAATGTACTCGTTTGTCACAGGTAGAGCCACCGCTTCCAGCAAGCATTCATAGTTTTGACAAGGTTACCTTTTAACCAACAATAATTCAATATCCCATCTATTTAATAGTGCAATAATTAGGGGTATGTTTTTTTTTTTTTTTTTTTTTTTTTAAACTGATGCTAAAATCCAATGTTCTCGTTTGGTGGCCAAATAACGACAATGTCATTCACTGGTAATAATCAAACTAAACAAGCTGGCTCATGATGAGACCCCTTGTCTTATAATTGAATCAATCATAAGCCATTACCCTAATTTGGTGTTCAATATTGGTAATGTTAGTTTAATTGGTTACCTATGGTCATGGCAAGCAGGTTCGTGATGAAACATCTTATTTTTTAGTTTATATTTTAGAATTACACTCTAAAAATTCTCTTTTTAATGGATGGGGAGAATCATTGACTCCTTAAGAGTCTTGGATGAAAAATATGAGTTGAAAGTGCTTAGTCGTAAGACAATATTTACTTTTTTAAGGATAACATTTTTTACTGAAGATAGAGTAAAAGGATATAATGTTTTATGTTTTTTTTTTAAGTTCTCACAACTTAATGGAAAAATTTCAGTTATATAATTCTTATCTATTTTTCAATTTTGGTAACCACTTCTTAAAATTTTTCTACCTTCAAATTGAAAAATGAGAAATAAAGAGATGTTTGAAAAGTCAATAGAGTACTATTTAACATTTTTATTAACAAAATCTGTAAAAGGAAAATGAATTGTAGCAGGATTACAATGAAGTGATCTTTTACATATAATATATATATCTAATATATATTATATTATATATATATATATATATATTTAAGAAAAAATTTTTTAGATGAGGCCATTTGCAGAAGAGAATCTTGATATAATGTAGATGTAGATGGGCCTATATGTTCGATAATATGGAATGGACCAAGCCACAATTTCTGAAATTTCATGGTTGCCTTTTTCTTCAAGTGTTTTGTCCCACTTGAGAACTAGGTCTCCAACTTGCAAAGATTTGTCAGGCCAGGAGTAACTCCGTATTTGGCAGAAAAACTGATTCGTTTATTTCATTAGGTATCTATTGTTATATACAAGAATGTGACTTCTCAATTCATCTTCTTGATGACTGTTCACATTCCAAATTCACCCAATCGCAGAGGATTAGGTGTCAACATTCCCCCCCTTAATCTGAAGGGATGTTGGTGAGTCCAAGCATCGTTCTGAATCTTTCAAGCTTTTCTCTTCCAAGCGCTTTGGTGAAGATGTCTGCAACTTGCTCATTTGTGGAACAATGGCGGAGATGGATTGTTTGGCCTCAACATGATGTCGGATCAAATGATATTTAGTATTGATATGCTTTGTACGATCATGAAACTTTGGGTTCTTGGCCAACTTTATTGCAGAGGTGTTGTCAATCATGAGTGGATTTGATTGTACTTGTTTCACCTGCAAATCTTCAAGAATTTTTCTGAGCCACACAATTTCTTTTGTTGCTTCAGCTGCTGCCACGTATTCTGCTTCTGTTGTGGAATCTGCTGGAACTGATTGTTTGCGTGATCTCCAAGAGACAGCTCCTGATGCAAGACTCATAGCATATCCTGAAGTAGATACTCCAGTTTCTTTGTCTCCATCGAAGTTTAAATCAGAGTATTCAATCAAGCTGAAGTCGTCCACCTGTGTATACTTGATTCCAAGGTCTTGAGTTCCCTTCAAGTACCTTAGAACTCTTTTTGCAGCAGACCAATGTCCCTCACAAGGCTTTTGCATAAACCTGGAGAGGATTCCAACAGCAATTGAAATGTCTGGTCTGGTAGTAGTGAGATAGATGAGACTTCCTATAAGTTGTCTGTACTTTGTTGCATCCTCAAATTCCTTTCCTTCAATAGATGTGAGCTTTAAGTTTTGTTCCATTGGAGTAGAAAGAGGATTGCACTCTGTCATGCCAAATCTGTTTAACAAATCTCCAATGTATTTCTTTTGAGAAATAAATATGGATTTTGGATGTTGGGTTACTTCAATGCCAAGATAGTAATGAACATAGCCCAAATCAGTCATTCCAAAACTTTTCCCCAATTCCTTCTTGATGCAATGTAGCTTTCATTGTTCCCTGTCATTAAAAGATCATCTACATATACCACAAGATATACAACTGTTTTTCCCACTTTCTTGACAAATAAAGTTGCATCATCAAGATCAAAATGATTGAAGTGAGTTTCAGAAGATGCTCAGTTAGTTTTTCATACCAGGCTCGTGGTGCTTGTTTGAGGCCATACAAGGACTTCACAAGTTTGCATACTTTATGTTCATGTCCTTTCACAGCAAATCCTTCAGGCTGGGACATAAAAACATTTTCTTTTAGATCTCCATTCCAGAAGGCAGTTTTTACATCCATTTGATGGAATTTCCAACCGTTCTGAGCTGCCAGTGCAAAGAGTGTCCGGATGGTGGCCCATTTTGCTGTGGGAGCAAAAGTTTCCTCATAATCGACCCCTTCCTTCTGTGCAAAACCTTTTGCCA
>APFE031240417.1:99200-140782 GCA_000404065.3 Pinus taeda | reverse complement strand
GGAGTATGTAGGATAAAGTGCCTTGAGAAAAGCAATAAGAGAGATATCCAGCTCAACCTTAGTGGATTTGATATCATGAATTATAGACTTTATTTCAGATGCAAGAGCAAGAGGATCATTATTTTGCAGTTCAAGAGTGAAGAGTTTAATCATGAGTTGGACGACTTCAAGTGCAGAATGTGAGTCATAGAGTTCTTTCAGCTTTTGTAAAGCTTCAAAGGCAGTTGGGTATGATGAAATATGGCGACTCACCTCTTTATTTACAGATGCTGCAATTAATGCATAAGCTTTGATGTTCTTGTTTTCCCAAATGGTGAGCTCTTTGTCTAATGTAGGCTTTTCTGGGTCACTGTCTCCTTCTCCGATGCACACTCCTTTCCACAACTCATTGAAGATGAAGGTGTGTTGTATCATCCGGGACCAGTCAGGATAGTTCTCCTTACCAATGAGAACTATTCCCACCATGGATATGATTGAATGCATTCTATGAAAAAAATAACTTCTGCTGATAGAATAATACTTCTGATGGAAAAAAATATGCTTTTGTAGAGGAAAAAAAACTTTTGCTGCTAAAAAAATGATTCTGATATAAAAGTATATTCAAAACCATCCAAAATTCTGCTACGCCATTTATATATTATTGACCATTGAAATGAATACTGATAACCATTCTACCACTGTAACATATATCACCGCAAAAACAATTTGAGCGGTTGTGTTGAACGCTATCACCGTATCATATATCACAGCTATCAAATAAAAAATTGAGCGCTTTTGTTTAAATTCTGTCTCCGTATCACAGCTATCACATAAAAACCTTGTGTTTAAACTATAATATATATATCACGCATATACATAAATAATTGAGCGCTTGCTACCACTGTAATATATATCGCTGCATATATATAAACAATTAAGCGCTTGTGTTAAACGCTACCACAGTATTACGGGACCAGATTGAGATTGCCACAGATCAACGCAAAGTCATGTTACCTAGCACTCTCAGATCTGCACAACCCTTGCTCTTCAGACCCTATGCCTCCCACCAAAATAGGTGAAAGTCATATCGATTTTTAAGAAGAGGCAGTACGCCATTTCAATGACTCCGCCATCAGTACGCCATCATTGCGTATGTGTTACTGATGCGTAAACAACTCAGGTCATCAACCATGCACTAAGACTCAGGTTGATAGCAGAAAGAGAATGAAATAACGTTTTAAAAATACCATGTCAAACCGGGAGCGGAAACATATGAATGGAGCGGAAAGACAATGAGACAGCGTTTTGATACAATGAATCAATATAGTCAATATAAATTCCATATTTGGATACAATGAATCCTAAAAGTTTTCCTTCATTAAGAGCAAAGAAAGACTTTTTCATATTTAATGAAATCCCATATTTTCTATAGCGTTCAAAGATTTGTTTTAAGTTATGTAAATGTTATTTCTTTTCTTAGAATAAACAATATTGTCATCTAAGTAAACAAAAACCCTTTTTTTTAACAGACCTTTGAAATATATAGCCATAGCCCTTTGGAAAGTTGCCCCTGCATTTATTAACCTAAATGCCATTTTTTGGTAGGCATAAGTTCCCCATTTAGTTCTGAAAGTAGTCTCAAGCCTATCATCTGGGTGGACCATGATTTGATTGTATCCTAAAAATCCATCAAGGAAAGACATAAGTTTTGAACCTGCAACTGATTGCAAAATTTGTTGTATATTAAGCAATGGGAAATTATCCTTTTGACTCGCCTTATTGAGGTTTCTAAAATCTATACAAATGCGGATATCAACATTTTTCTTCCTAACAGTCACTAAGTTGGAAACCCATTTTGATTGCCTAACAGGAAAAATGATTTTTGCCTTAAGGAGTTTATTCAATTTCGTTTTGATTTGACTTTCTAAGTTCAGATGGATTTTCCTTAATATTTGTTGGACAGGTTGATCATTAGATGTTATTTGAATTGTGTGTTGAATGATGAAAGTATCAAATGTTTTGAGATCTTTGTAAAGCCCAGCAAAGATATCCTTATATTTCTTTAACAAATGGATGAAGGATAATCTTTTGTCAGATGAGAGACCAAGTCCTAACTTAATTTTGTGAGGTTTAAGATCTGTCCCAAGGTTTATTAATTCAAATCTTAGAATCAAACTTTGAAGTTTTGAATTAGTAGCCTTTTTGAATCTCTCTTTTAAATCATAAATATCCTCAAGTTTAACTACGGATATTGGTATGGGATTATCATTGATTTTCTTTCCTAATTGATTGCCTTGTTCGTCTTCATCAATTATTTGGTCATCATATGATTTTTTCTGGTGTTAAGAAGTTTAAGATGTCTTCATCATCATTGAATACCCATTAGTTGCTGATATTATCAAGAATGGATGGTCTAAAAATTAACTCTATAGAAAATCTATCTGGCATGTAATCTTCTTATGGAATTAGTTTTGATGCCACCTTAGCGAGAAGGTCAGCACTAGCATTTTGAATCCTAGGAATAGAAGAAATTTTAAAAGATAAAATGCGTGAAGTGAGTGATTGAACTAAAGACTGATGATGCTTCAAGTGTCCAGAAATGCAATGCATAGTGTTTCTTATTTTTTTAATTACAACTTCTGAATCTCCAAAAACTTGAAGGTATTTAATGTTAAGGCATATTGCTTTGTACATACATTGGAAAAATGCTTTGTATTCTGAAATATTATTTGTGCATTCAAATTCTAACCTGCAAGTTAGCATTATTTTCTCACCTTCAGGATTAATCAATATGCAACCCGCTCTTGTACCATCACTTGACTTTGATCCATCAAAACACAAATTCCAAAACAAAGAGTTAACTAATGGATTTTCTAATATATTTACGCATCTAAAAAAATATGTTTGTGAAATTTTTTCATTTTGGGAAGTTACTGAATTATTCAGAAAAGGTGACATTTGTGCGTTGAAATTCCCAAAAAATGATTTTAAGATTTGAAGATAATCGAATGAGGATTGAATTCATTTCTCCTATGACTATGATTTTTGTTCTATCAAGTTGCACAATATGAATTACAGATTTTTGAGGAGACATGTTCAATTTTAAACAAATTGAAGATGGCATAATGTTCAAAGAAGCTCCTGAATTTACCAAGCAGTTATGTACATTTTTATTGAATATCTCAAAATTCAATAGGAAAAGAGGGGTATGTGAATTAGATCTATCACCTATCAAAATAGCATCATAGGAATCAAATAATGAATTAATAGGAGGTTTACCCATTCCATTTGCAACCTTGGATATTACAACAATAGGGAGAGGAGAAGCAGGCACTTCATTCAATTCTTTCAATAAAATATTCTACTGTTGTTTGAGTTTAATGAGTTCATAGAGGGAGATATTTGATTTTTTGATGTCCTCTACAATGTTATAATCAATATTATCCAAAACTACTAAGGTTTGGGGTGGATATGGAGAATTAGATGAAGGGGGAATCACTTGATTAGATGTGGAAGTGGATTTCTTATTAACAACTTTATCTTTAGCAAGAGGAGTTGAACATTTCTGTTTTTGAATTGGTTGAATAGGATCAACTGGACCTTTACTTCTTGTGCTAACAGGTAGTGATTCATGTTCATTTTCACTATCAGATATAGGAAGAATGAAATCCCACATTCTGTTTAACTCAGTTGTTTGTTCATATTGGAATCCATAAACAGAAAATGTTGCTTCATCTTCATCCTCATCATCAGTTTCAACATCTGATATGGTGGTTGAAGTTTGAGGATTAGTTGGTTGATTTCTTCTGAATAGTCTAAATGGTTTCTTGGAAGAAGATTCAAATACTTGTTTTTTAATCTCTACCATCTCGTTAGACATAATTTTTAGGACTTTTTGTAACCCTTCAAGATCAAAGGGATCTTTAGGAGTTTTCCTTTTTGATTTGTCTTTAAAAGTAACCTTATTTTGTTTTCCATCCTCTTGTTCATTTTTCTTCTCTTGTTCAATTATCCTCTTCTCTACAAACAAAGCTTCTGTCATGTTTTCTACCAATGTAGTTTTGTTAGCTCTATCTATAAAAATTGCAATGTCAGAAGGAAGTGAAGAAATATACCATCCAATTTGTACATCTAAACCAGGTCTTGAAGTGGCTGGGATTTTATTTAACAATTGAAATATTTTATCTTTTCTCTAGGATTAGCTTTCAAATTGGAAATATCATTGATAAGAGATGAAGTTGATCTATCATCACCAAATTAGTAAAAACATTTCTTCGGAAGTATCCCAAATTTTTATAGATCCGACTAGCAAGGAAAAGTACCAGGATCTTGCTGTCCTTGGAGATTTTAGGGAAATAATCTTACTACACAATCTTCTTCAGCTACTCCATTAATATTGATAGCTAACATATAATTATGGAGATGTTCCTTAGCAGACAATCCATCATTAGCATTGAATTTTGGAAGCTATCTTTCAGGATGTTTAGGTAGGGCATGGAGAGGTGCTGGAATTTTCACAGCTCCAGGATTAGCCCATGGCATGACTCGTGGTGGTGGTTGTTGTTCTACCACTATTGGAGTTTGAGTGGAAATTGATGTAGTTTGAGTGGAAGTAGAGGCAGGTTGAGTGCTATGATTTGACAAACTAGCACCAGTACTTTGAGAAGAAGAAGTGGGAACGAATGGAAGGAATGAAGGTATTTGTGGTGGGGAATTTGATAAAACCTCACTAGTAGATGTCTGTGACTTAGATTTCTTAGTTTTCTTTTGGAAAGAAGGGAGGGAAATTCAAAAGGAGAAACCCCAAGCTTCTCACTTTGAGAACGAGTTATCATCTGAGTGGGTTGTAAAATATAAGTGATGCTTCCTTCAGATGCTTTAGATGAGACAAGCTTTTCTGCTGAAATAGATGTTTTCTCTAATTTCTTTGTTAAAGTTTGAACCTTATGTGATTCAAGATTATAATCTGAAGAAACTACTTTAGTAATAGTACTAGGAGATTTTGGGAGTGAGTGCTCTAAGAAATAAGAGTTTTAGATGAGTATCGAGAAGTTGGAGGTGATCTTGAGAGGGAGTGACTCTTAGAATGGATTGTTAATTTAGATTGAGTTCTCTTTTCCATTCATAGTCTTAGCCCTTCTTATAGTGCCAAAATGTTGATGCCTCAAAAATCGCTACACCAACATGGGGGATAACCACCCGGTCCAGACCTTAAAGTAGCTCCTTTTTCGTTTGGCATATTGACTAGATATAATGGGACCAGTTTCTTAATGAAATGTGATCAAATGAATATGAAATTCTTATAATGGGATGGAAAAGATGGATTTGGAATGGTTTATGACTAAAAGATAAAACATATAAAATAATCTACTTATTACCTAGGTTATTACTTAACAACTTCTGTGATCTAGAATAATTTTCCTTAGTAGATGAATAAGAAATGAATCATTTACTTCAGAATTAAAAATGATTTAAGTTAATTCTTTCAATTAAGAAATTAATTAAAAGAACTATGATAAGCTTATATCACAATCAAAACATTACTAATTGTTTTTGATACATTCCATTAAAATATTGCAACACTTAAACATATTCATAAATGAATTTATGCTAATGTTGTTTTATAGAAATGCATATAACACAAAATAGAGAGAAACTGCAAACAATAAAAGAAAACGGAATCGCTTTAAAATACTGATAAAAGTAATTGTATCCAAAGACGCTTGGTTTCAAAAAATTAGTAGTCTTAGCCTTTTCTCCTTTGCTCCAATGCTTTAAAGTAATACGAAAATGCAGCAACTCAAGATTTTTTTGCAAAAATAAAAGAGGCCACGATCCGAAAATTTTATTCAAACAAATATTCAAGAAGAAATGCAAAAGTGTGAATTCTTCCTTAGTATTTCTCTCTCAAATTTTGGACCTTTAAATCGATTCATCACGTTCGTTTAAATAATAATACATGCTAGGATAAGGTCCCTAGGGTCAATTTTCAATAGTTTTGGAATAGTTTTGTAAAAGAATGTAAAGTCTTCGCTAAATGAGGAAGTTGAGCGCGAAGCTAAGTAAGAGTCAAAGGGGCATTAGTCCCTTGTATGGGTAGGTTATAGGTCAATTTTGAGACTCACCCATGGTCCATGGGCCATGATATTGTAATGAAAAGGTATATATAGATGAGTCATAGCAAGTCTAAGATATAGGAATTGATAGAAAATCATTGTAAGGGCAAGGTGCTAAGGGAGGACAAGTTTGTTTCCTGTACTTAGGCGAAAGGGGAAGGCTCGTGTAGTTGAGTGCATGGAGACCTTGGTAAGTCTGTAACTGAGTGCCCGGGACCCTACAGTTGAGTGCGTAGGGCGGAAAGAGTCTGTAAATAAACCCTAAATCCAATAAGACTACTTGGGATCGAATCTATTGCATATGTTCCTTTTTCCATATTTCTATTTAATTTTATGCATCTTCACTCAATGATTTGTTTCTACAAATTGATGTTTTATTTCTATGCAAAAAGGATAGATATATATTATTCATGCATGATAAGAGTAATTAACTACCTTTGTGAAGTACTAGGTAGATATTTTGTAATTAAATATTCAAAAAATGTTAGATCTGCACAAAGGAAGATCTAAGGATATGATGTATTGCTGCGAAAGTAGTGAATCTGTACCTATTATTCAAGTTAAGTACGATCATGTACCTTCGCGAAGATCTGAAGGTCATTTTGATAGGGTTGTAGTTGTTGACAATTGGAAGGAATAGATCTATGCAAAGGCATATCTAAGCTATAGATCCCCGGGAAGGCCATCACATAGGCCCCTGGATGTAGAAACTTGGTTCTATCATCCCCCAATACTGCTTTAAGTGAGACTAGAGCCCGCGCTACATAGGTTGTTGTCAAAAGGGCCAACAATTAGGGTTTTGTTGGTTGGCATGAATAACTTTGAACTTGGGTCAGGCCCCCTTAAGCCAACAATACAAAAAAAATAGCAGGTTTGTGCATAGTGCTGAAAAAAATAAATGAAGTTCCTTGAATCATGAAAAATAAAAACAGTTTGCCATTTCTAGCTTATTATCCTTGACTTGCGATCTAAATATCCTCGCTTTCTGCAGATTCTAAGGAATGAATCTTCCTTTTTCTCTGTGTAGCTATCTCCTCCTTGCTATCGAGATCTATTTATACCTAGAAAGATAAGCCGTGAATAAATAAATCATGAATCAAGACTTGTATTTCATATAAAATTGAATAAAAATAGGTAGGTCATTTTGATTAAATCGTAATGAAGACCAAATCACAATTGCTTAAAAATCGAGGGCAAAACCTAGAATAATCACAATCACATCTATTAGGGCATAATCACAATCACATCTATTAGGGCAGAGGAATGGCTTAAGTCTTGTGGCTTTTTTGATTGCAATATCGCAATTACGGAGGAGAAGGGATGGGCCAATCACATTGGGATTATGGAGCGGTGCACTCTAAGAAGTGGCCGAAGGATTTTGCAATTGCGATATCCCAGGGTGATGTGGAGGATGACTGACGTGAAAGAGGAATGAGTCTCGCCGAGGCTTCCTTTGTTTAAATGCTTTTTTTTGTTTAATATTTATTTTCATAAAAATTGGATTTCACATCGGGAGATCGGACTTGGAGTGGAGTGACATCATTAACGAAAATTTGTGATATGTTCTCGACGTGAAATTTTATGAACCCAAATTAATAGTTATAACGGATCAGTAGATTGCAATCGACAAAGGGAGGTGTCTTGGAGTGCTAATCTTTGGAACTTGATATTGCACGGACGTGAGGATTTATGAAATGGCACGTATAATCCGGACGGGTCCGAAATTATCACAAATCACATTAAGAAGGGGCAGAGTGCTTATCCCTTGGCTTTTGCGATTGTGCAGACGCGACGGGTTATGAAATGGCATTAATATTTCCATCGAGTCTGAACTTATTGCAAATTGCAATTGAAAAGGGGTTGGCTGGGATTTAAGTCTGCGGATATTGTGATCAGCGGATGCCATGGCTTATAGAATTATGTTAACACAGTCATCAAGCTTGTTCTTAAAATCACAATTGCAATGGAGTTAGTGGAGGGGTATTTCCTATAGTGACGTGTTATTTGCAATGCGGGGAGGATAGGTCGAGTTTTAGTTCTAATAGTTGGATTTTGGAAAAATTTCAACTAAAACTCCGATTTTTTCATTATTTTTGTTTTTATTTTAACAACCCATATGCATTAAATAGTTAAGGGTCTTAAAGCCTAAGTATAATCTTGGTCACGGGGGTTATTAAAATTTGGTTTTTCTAAATAAAAATGTTTTATTCAAAACAAAATAAAAATGTTTTTTTTTTGTGTTTTAAAACTTAATAAAGGGTCCCCTATTTTTAAATAATTAATTTCATAGGAAATTATCATATAAAAATTTGGGGTTGTTGAACAGTACAACAATACCCTTATAAAACATAATTTTAACCACTGCTTTAAACCATTCCAAGTTCAGACGTTGACAAAATAAGTGGCATTGTATATTAGAGTGAAACTAGAACAAATGCTGACAAAAAAATTACTAGCACTTGATGCAAAACATAAAAGCGTAGTGCTGATAAAATACTTTTTAGTTCTCTGTGCAAAATTTCTAGGTGAAAAAAAATACAAGGCACCTGTTTTAATTAATCATGCTTCAATTTCTTTGCTACTCTTAGTAACAAGTCCACCTAATCAAATATAACAAGTTTATTTTCCTTAGATTTTCTAAGTTTGGCCTTGGGGCCCTCCTTTTTTTGTTTTTGTTTTTTGAAATTGCAACCCCTCTCTTTATTTATCACCAAATCCTTTATTTATGAATCATCTATTTGAATAACCTCCTCAACTAGGTTAGGGTTTCGTTTCAATTTGAAACTCAATCGAAGCTTATTACAAACCTAGTATGAGGCTTTTGAACCCCATAAAATTCAGCTAGTATGGGATATTTATCTCCTTCTCGTGTTATGTTTTCCACCCTTGTTTCTCTAGGCACCTCCCTGCAACTTCTGATGTTTGATCTACAGGGTTTTGTTCAAATTTGTTTAATGTTTCAACTGGCTCAAGATTTTGAGGAGGAGATGACATCTCTATACTAAGTACTCTCCTAGTATTTCTTTTATAAACCCTTTCTAATGATGATGTAGGGACAAGTGTTGGGAGGTGAAACCCTTCCCTTGCTTGTGGTTTTAATGGTGGAAGAAGAAGGTTCTTTAACAATATTACATACCTTTAATATGTCCTTGTGTCTATTTCTTTTAATGGTCAGAGAACTGGGGTTTCCTTCTGTACCAAAACCTCCAAAGAACAAAAAAATGGTCCAAAATCTTATTCAATTTCTTCAAATGGTCTACTACTAACAACTTAATTGAGATTTTTTGATATACAATAGACTAAGGCTTATTTTAGTCTTAAACTATTTAACAAGAAGGGCAAATTGATATGAATTTCACTATAGAGGCGTGCTAAGAATTGGAACTGGAGTATACCAAGTCTATGGTAAAACCCTTCACAAGTAAAATAGTTTTGGATGACGATCAATGTTTCATGCCACTCCTTTTTTAACCTAGGTTCTTTGTACACCCAACTACCATGACTTATTTTTATGTTCATTCTCAAGGAAATAAGGAATGTTGATGCCAGTGCAGGTTTTGTTCTTGAAACAACATTCCTCTTCAATCGATATATTAATTTCATTTGAAATACTTTTCTTTGGGACTAAGAATAAAATGTCAGAAATAATGTGTTAGAGATTCTAAAATTTTCACCATTGAAACTTTTAACAAATTCCTGTGCCACACCATTGTGGTACTCATCACACCTGAAATAGAACTACTCCCAACCAAACTATCAAAATTGTTCCCAGAGTTTTGGGACAACCTCAAGAATCTCAAGGCCTTCTAATTATCCTCTCTAGATGCATCTGCTCCACCCCATCATTCTCAATAGTTGCCCGCAAAATCTGCAATTGATACTAAAACCACAAAATTGTTCTTTGAAACTAATTGGATGCAATGAACTCATCTAGTGTAATGAAAACTAACCTGTAGGTTATTTGGTGACAAGCTATTAGTTACATCGTTATTATTACTCTATCAATCAACTATAAGGAACTAATGATGAGTAAACAATGTTTTTACAATGAATTTATTGATATAAGATATCGATCGGATATCGTTGATGTTGGATTTGTCAGCACTAGATGTTGGCACACGAATGGCCATATGCCACAACAATTTTGTCTCATTTATTTGCAATGCCTCTCATTCACTGACATTTGATTTGTTAGTACCTTTGTCATAATTTTTTGAAATAACGTTGACAAAATAAATGTCAGCATGACCAAACTATTCATAATTTTAATTTGAAATGTCTTAACCCTAAACTAAAATTATGATAACAAATTACATTGATATATCTTGCATATTTGAGAATTATATTTGGTTGATTATAAGTTTTTAGTACACAATTTTATACATTAAACAATGGGACAACAAAGAATGAACTTCACCTTAATCCTTGACCCCATACAAGGAATTAGTCTTTATTGGGTTGTTTGATGTATTATTTGAGAATCCTTCCTTGTATTTTTGCATAAATTTGGACCTAACGAGTGGGGTGTCCCTACCCTATATGTGTCAATTAGAATAGGTTGCAAGGATTTCAAAACCCTGCCTTTTTTATCATTAACAAGAATAATTCTTCAATGGTCAAAGTAGAAGACATGAAAACTATACCTTGAGTTACTCTTCCAAGTAGAGAAAGGTGCCCTTCTTTAACCTTTAGTAGCTCTCTTCTTTATTAATATTGAAAAAAAAATTAGGCTAACCCTTGAACAATATCTAAACATTCATTTGGAAAATGATAAGCGCATAATAACTATTCAATCAAGTTTTCTCATTAGTCTCTAACAAATGAAATGAGTTATGCCTCCTCCTCAATACATGGTGTAATATAATGTGCTTAGCTCAAATTATAGGAAAAAACCATTGGCCCAAGCCAGACAATGGGAAAAATACATCAAGTGGGCACAAATGACCTTCATAAACCTCTATTGCATGAACAACCCTCTTAAAATGGGGTCAAAGGTGTAATGAAATGTCACATATGTGACCATAAAGATGTTAAATCAAGGGTGCCCCCCTCAAATTTAGCCAACATCCATAAAAAAGGTGAAGTGGTCAACCAAGGGTCTATTGAAGAATGTAACTAGGTTCGGTCCTCATGTTTATATTTCTGTCAGAAAATGATTTTATTATTATTATTATTATCACAATGACTTATTGATGCATGGATTTCATGCTTGGGTCATCATTTTATATGTCAAAGTCCCTATTGTGGACTTCTAGGATTGATTATGAGTCATTAACATAATTTTCAATTTAAAGAGATTCTTCTTGGGCTTTTGAATCATGTAAAAGATTTATGATTGAGTCAAATAAGGTATTTGTCACCTCCACACCAAGTTGGCCTCAAGGAGATCAGGCCGGCCTCAAACTCGGTAATTCGACTTCAACAAAAGCCTATATCTACAAGCAGTTTGAATTCATTTGGAGATGTCAACTCAACTAGTTTGATATACATTAAGGAAGTGAAAAAAAGTGTGAAATTCAAGATGAAGGAAGAAATACAAGTCGAAGGTTTTGGGCTATCTTTTTCTCTCTTTCATGTGAAGTTACTGGGTTAGTTTCTATATTGAAGTTTTGTTGCTGGGAGGGTCAAAATTCAATGACCAATGAGAATATAACATGAGTAAAAATAATTCCAAACCCACTAGTCATGTAATCCTAGAAAGAAATAAAGTCGGGGGCTAAAATCCGAGGACTAGGTCAAGGTTTTGTTGCGGTGTGAAGACCAAGAGTATGGAGAAATGAAAAATAAAACAAAACATCTGGGCTACAATGAAATGGGCCTGAAAGAGTTATTTTTGGATGAATTAAAGTGATTTTCTTGAAACACTAAAACGAAAAGTTGGCTTTGCAGTCAAATTTGGCTGAAATGCTAAGTTTGGATATTCACTAAAAATAGGAGCACTACTAAATTCTAAGAATTTCCATAATAGAAAAATTTAGTTAATCTCATTTTTTCTTGCTAAAATGTGTAAGGAGAGTTTGAATACTTGGAGAGTAGATGCAAATGACTTGGAAGAAGCAAGACAAATAAAAAATAAAATATTCATGCAAGCATCAAAGGGAAAGATAACTAAAGAGTAAAGAATAAAAAATATCAGTGCAAAATCTATATAAGCATAATTGAATTTGCAAGATGTGTGGAATGATGAATGGATGGGTATGTGAGATGAATTGATGTTCTTGAGTGTTTGATGATTTTTTTAGTAACCAGAGATTGCTGAAGGTGTTTTAATGGTGGTTTTAGATGGGGGCTTCACTAGGGGAGCACCACATGCATTCATATTGGGAGATATATAATGAGGAAAAAATGACATAATATATTGGGCATATAATAGGGGGTAAATGGTTTTTATATTGGCAGGTATAAAAAATGGAGCTCAAAGATAATGAGCAAGTATAAATGGGTATAAAATTTTTTAATAAAAAATGGATACCTACAATATCAAATGAAATTAAGGGTTTTTTAAATTGGGAAGGTGTATTGGTTTTGTATTAATAGGGCATTAAATAATGTGGTTTTTATAGGTATTCCCAATATGTAGTCAAATTAAGGGTATTGTTTAGTATGCCATGAATGCACGTGATATGTCAACGGTTCATTGAGAGAAGCCCCCTTGTGGTTTTAGTGAGAATTTGAAGTGACAAATTGATTTTTTTTGTAAAATGGAAGTGACCTTCATGATTTGAGTATGAAAATTGTATGAAAGATGAATCATTGAGGTCATGTAAGTAGTAGCTTGTAGTTCAGGGGTTGTAGCTCCTTCTCGTAGTTGTTGTTAAACGTTAGGAGTTGGACCTCCTTTCAATGGTAGTCGATAAACTCAGGAGTTGTATCTCCTTTCAATTGTAGCTGATAAATTAGGGAGTAGTTACTTCCTTTTGGTTGTAGCTAGATAACTTTGTAACAACAAGTGGCGATTTTCTTTCTAAAGTAAATTGAAGAACAATTTAAATAATTTGTGTGTTCTCATTATGTTATGTTATTTATTTCCATGCTCATATGAATTAATTGCTGGAAAATTTATTGGTGTCCTAATATCATTTCAGGTAAAAGAAAGTTGCAAAATTACTACAAAATTTGATTCACTCCCTGTCTCAGTATTTTCCTAGTTTCTAACAATTGGCATAAGAGACAACCATGTTACTTCATATTAATCTAACATCAGGAAGAAATATCAAGGACCATGGCAAGTGAGGAAGGATGACTTACCAATAGGGAACCTTTGTTCAATGGAACAAATATGTGTTTTGGAAAGTAAGGATGAGTACCTACATTCAACCACTTGGAGTTGATGTACGGGATGTAATAGAAGAAGAATATCAAAAGCCTTCAATTGTGATGACTAAATATCAGAAGGAGAAGTTCACATGCAATTCAAAAGCTATGAATTCCCTACCTATTGGCCTACCTGAATCAAAACTAGTCAAATTTATGGACTGCTCAACAACAAAACCTATTTGGGACAAGATGAGCAGTTTCTATGAAGGTGACAACAAGGTAAAGCAAGCTAAACTTCAAGCTTTTAGAATGAAATTTTAATCTCTAAGGATGCATGATGATGAAGATATTGCAAAATACTTCCTAATAATTGATTAGGTTGTGAACACTATAAGAGGCCTTGATGTGAAATTAGAAGAGCCTATAGTAGTTCAAAAGATGTTGAGATATCTTCATGAGATATTTAATCCAAATGCTTCGTCCATTGAGGAGATGACTAATTTTAAATCTCTCACTTTGGATCAACTACTATTAATTTTTCATCAATTGTTTTATGCTACAACTATTACTTCAACAATATCCAATAACATCCAATTGAAAATTTTCCACTTCTTCAATTAACCAATGTCAATAGAGAAATAGTAGATATAACAATTATAAAAATTCACAAAGAAAGAAAACCAAGAGAAAATAGATACAATATTTGGTCAATGACAAGGGAAAAAACCCAAAAGGGGGAACCCTTTGCAATTCTTCTTATGTTATATTGTCTTCAAATGTTCAAAAGAGAGAGTACATCATCCAAGAGTCAAAGTAAATCTTTGAATGGCTAATATCTAATATCCAATATGCGTGAATGATAATATGTCAAGAAACTATCCCAATTCAGAGACAAAAGAGAGAGATGAAGTAAACAATAGTAAAATTTGATCCTTCTACAAATCTATCCCAGTCAACAACAATAAAAAACAACAAAGTCAAACCTAACTAGTCAATGCTCAAGGGTCAAAATAGTCCTCTAGTAACTTGATCAAATTCAGTCAAGCTCGGCCTTAAATCCCGGTCAAAGTTAACCCAAAACAATCCTAAAATATCTAGTCAAACTTAGTCAAAGCCTGAACTTGCTTTTGCGGCCAACCTTGAATTCAATGCTAGTCAACTTGCCTAGATTTCCTTTATCTATGTGTCGTCTAATGAGGCCTAGAGAAATAGAGATATTCCACCCAAACATGTAGTAAAAGAGGTCAGATAGCTCTTTATCAATGTTAGTCCATGCCCAAAAATAGTCTTGAAATTTGGCCCAGTCAAAAATGACTTTTGTCCTTTGTACATGTGATAGATACCCTGCAATTTTGAGTTGTACAAACCAATAGAATGAGGAGAGAGAAGATATGTTGTGGTTTGATGAGGGTCCAAATGAGGAGGACTCAACTTGTATTTATATGCAACTTGATGGGTGTCATCTTATCCTTGAGATGCATCATTTGACCCAACGTCAACCTTTGACAATTTTGTACTTGTGAGCTTGACCTCAAAAATCCAATTTTCTTTATCTGAATTGAGTGCTTCAAAAGTCAATTTTGGTCCTCTCAAAAAGAGGAATTCAATGCAATGGTTGGAATTTGTCACTGAGCTTCCACAATAACACTCCCTCTAATCTTGGGAAAAATTCCAACCAAATCATGTGATGATCATATGTATCTCATCATCACGTCATGTACATTCTTGCTCATCTCATGCTAAACATTCTCGAACCTAAAGAAGAAGAATTTCTACAGGGAAGATCCAGTTATCACTTTGTCTCTATCATGATCAAGGAGACTCTGTTACCACCCGAAACCAAAGGCAATGGGCAATATCAACCTACCCCAAAGTGTAAGGATCACACTATATCCCAAAGTATATGATAATAATTGGGATCAAGTTAATTGAGGTAAGGATAACACTATACCCTATTTTCCCTAATCATCCATCTTAAACCTAAAGAGTCAGATGGTAGAACACTTGCATCCACCAACTTCGGCAAGATCCACCTATTGCAAGGGGTAGGGATCACGCTCTATCCCAAGTCCCTCAACCCATTAGCAAGATGGGAGAGGTTATCCCACAGAGTGGGAAAGACGCTAATTGGGGCATACTCTAACTAGGGGAGATCCCAAATATTAACAGCTTATCAAACAGAGTTTTCTCATCCCTAGGAGCCCTATAGCACCATTCCTCACTGTTAATTTTAGATAACAATGGTATGTTTTATGCTTTAGAGCAATTTACTTCAATTTTTCTTATTATCCCAATAACTTTCAAGATTAGAAATCACATTAACATTAATAGTAAATGTAGATAGAACATAAACAATAAGAAGAAGACAAGCCAAGACAAGAGGACACAATATTTGGAGGATGCCAGGGAAAAACCTTAATGTGGGGAAAACCCTTTGATGAAATCTTCTTATTATTCACAAAATTTCAATAGAGGAAGAGTACAATATACAAAATTTACTTGTCTAATCACTGTAAAACAGTCCAGTCAAACTATAGTCAACAAGATGCCCTAACCAAAAAGTCAATGTTGGTCAAACCAACAGTAAATCTCCTCCAAATCAACTTGGTCAAACCTAATCAACTCAGCCTCCAAAGATAGTCCAAAGCAGCCCAAAATAGTCCTAAAAAATTTGGTCAAACTTGGTCAATGCACAGTCAACTTTTGCGGCCATAGTCAGCACTGGTCAAAGTGCCCAAAAAATCTCAAAATTTGTGCCAGAATCTTCTTGCTCAAATAGAGATTCTCCCATAAGAATCACACTCAAATGAAGTCAAGCAATGCTTGGTAAATGCTAGTCAAATCTGGCTAAACCTCGGTCAACGCAGAAAATAGAAATGCCCAGTTAAACCTTTGCATGTGTGGAGAATAATAGGTTGCCTGTGATTTGTATGACCCAATTCGATGAAGAGAGAGAAATATGGGTGAGTTTGTGTGTATCCAAATGAAGAAAGTGTATCTTCTATTTATACACAATATTGGGCTTTATGAGCCTACATTAGACTTCTGGCCGACCTTGACAATTTGTCCATAGAGGAAATAAATTCATAATTCCATTTCTACTTGTCAAAATGAGACAATCTTTGGATTAATCCTGCACCTCTCAGAAAGAGGAATCCAATAAAAATATCATCTCCATAATATGAGATGTCCAAGGTTGAGTTTGGCCCTAGTTTCCAATTTTAACACTCCCTCTCAACTAGGGAGAACTCAACCTGGCAAACCATCTGTCAATCTGTACCATCTCTACTATGCTCTGTTGAACCATGAAGAAATAATGAAGAAGAAATGATCGAGAGTGTATCATATCACTCTCTACTGACCCAAAGTTAGTCTCCATTGATACTAGATCAACATCAAACATCCTAGCATATGGAGTATGGTAGTACACGATGTGTCCATCGATAGTACTATGGTCCCTATCGTCATTTCCCAACTCATCAGTCAGATGAGAAGCACTTCCCATAAGTCTCAAACTCCATGGGTACGATGTATCGCAGGATAAGGTGAACCACTCATCTTGCTCGTATGCCAGAGGAGAAGGTGAACCACTCATCCTGCACATAGCGCACCACTAGGGGAAGGTGAACCACTCACCCTATGGTCTCTCATAGCTCCAAGAAGTACCCCAAGCCCCCCAGAGCTCCCAAGTCTCAATGTCCAACTCAAACGAGACCCTCATAAGAGGGTCTCTCCATGACTCCAAGTAGTTCTTGGAAGGTTAAGAATTTGACCTTCCTGAGGGTCTTATGAAGAATATTTGTGACTTGTTCGTCAATCCCAATGTGATGGAGCCTTATTGATCCCTATTGTACCATATCCCAGATAAAGTGGTACCTGATATCAATATGCTTGGAGTGGTCATGGAACACATGATTCTCAGAAAGATGAATCCCACTTTGGTTATTGTAGTAGATCACGGTGGTATCCAACACATGCCTAAACAACTCACTGAAGAGCTTTATTATCCAAATAACTTCACAAGATGCCATACTAGCAGCAATATATTTGGCCTCGATGATGCTCGAAGCAATTGATTTATGCTTCCTACTCATCAAGGATATCAAAGTAGAACCTAGTGAGAAGCAACATCCTGATGTGCTCTTACGATCCATCACACTCCCAGCCTAGTCGGCATCTGAATAACCATGGAGCCTTAAATTCCCAGTAGTGTATCTCAGTCCATAGGTGATTGTGCCTTAGATATATCTAAAGAGATTCTTGACAACAATCTAATGCATGTGATGAGGCTCGACCATAAATTGACTCAATGTATTTATTTCAAAGAATATGTCCAGATGGGAATTCACCAAGAACATCAGGGCCCCCATAAGTTGATGATACTCAGAAAAATTTCCCAAATTGGGCTCAGCAACACTTCCACATAACTTCTTGAAGTTAAATTCCATCGGAGTAGTCATGGACTTACAATCCACCATCCCAGATATTTCAAGTAGCTTCACAATGTATTTTCCTTGAGAAGGGAACATCTCACCTACTTGTTGCCATACCTCCAAGCCTAGGAACTAGTGCATCAATTCTAGGTCCTTCATCTCAAATTCAGAAGCCAACTCTCTCTTACATTGATAAATAAGAGTGTTTGCACCTATTAGAAATAGATCGTCCACATATAGTACCAAGATGAGAGGTCTATCATTTTCAACCTTAAAGTAAAGGTTCTGATCAACTTTACTTCTTGTAAAACCCAACTTCATCAGATATTTGTCAATCCTCTCATACCAAGCTCAGGGAGCTTGTTTCAACCCATAAAGGGCTTTCTTTAACTTGAATACATGTGTTTTTCGATCTAGAACTTCGAACCCCTTAGTTTGTTCAACATAGACTTCCTCCTTAACTGAGCCATGCAAGAAGGTAGTTTTGACGTCCATTTGATGTAAATTCCATCCTTGTGAAGCAACAAGGGAAATGATCGAATGGATGGTGGTATATCGCGCCACTGGTGCAAATATCTCATCATATTCCGCATCTTCCTTTTGAGAGAATCCTCGTGCAACAAACCTTGCCTTGAACTTTTCAGCACTTCTATCAGCTCCATGCTTGATTTTGTAGAGCTATTTTGAGGTGACAACAAATTTGTCCTTAGGTCCAGGGACCACACCCCAAACATCATTCTTCATAATCGACTCACTCTTCATTCATAGCATCCTTCCAAAATTGGTTCTTCACAACTTCTTCGAGTGTGCAAGGCTTAGCTTGAACAATGGTGCTCATGGCAGTTAAGTACCCTTCATAACTATTCAGCTTCTTACTTTCACGAAATGTTATGCCCTAGATTTCGCAACATCATCATTGTGCTTCAAATAATATATCCATGTATTTCTTGATAAATAATCGATGAAGGTGATGTAATATAGATGACCACCAAGTGAATATACAGGAATCATACCACATATATTAGAATGAATGAGGTGAAGGATGTCTTTTGTCTTGTTCTTGCTAGAGGGGAATAATCCCCTTGTCTTCTTTCCACTGGTACATCTAGGTTATACTCCATCATGTTGAGCTTGAACATTGGGAATCCTAGAGACTAACTTCTTTAATTTTAGAAGAGACTCATAATGTATGTAGGACAATCTCTACTTCCACAACTCACTTTGATGATTTTTATTATGGACCATAGCTAGAAGAGGTCTTCTACTGATTCTATAGATTCCTTCAAATTTAGATCCCAATGTGCAGGCATTTTTCATATAGCACCCAATGGGCCAAGTAAGTAATTTTCCTTTGATGAATGAACCCTCATTCCTTTATCCTCCAAAGAAGATTTTGATACCAAATTCTTCAATCCTGGAACATACATCACATCATGAATCAATATAGATTCCCTAGAGTCCAAATGAAATTGGATAGAACCAAAGCCCATAATGGGATGAGTGGTGTTATCTCCATGAATTATCTTAAAATTGGTCTCCCTCTCTACCAAATTAGAGAGAACCTCCATATATCTAGAGAATTTATGAGAGGCCCCACTATCAACCAACCAACTATCCCAACTATTATGATGAGATGAACTATATAATGTAGAAATAAGAATATCCAAGTTGATTTGTAGCATTACTTTCATACTTGGAATTTCTCGACCTCTTTGGTGGCCGATAGCTATCTTCACGCTCATTAGGAGAGTCTCTTCTTCTTTCATTCCTTCTATATCTTCTATCATCTTTTCTTTCATATGATCTGGTGTTATTAAAGTTGTTGGAATTGTTATAGGACATTGATGAGTTTCTTCTTGGGGCATCTCCCTTTTCGGGACAATCTCGAGCATAGTAATGATTTCAATGACAATTGTAGCATTCAACATCTCTATTTCACCTTCTTGAATATTTGGAATCTCGATTGGATTGAGGAGGTATTTTTTATTTACATGGATTTCCCTTTCCTTTCTTCACATTCTTCTTATCCACTTGAGCAATGAAGGCAGTGGGCTCACCTTTGAATTATTCCTCTAGATATTGTCAATCTTTCCTCTTGATTGAATAAAGCAAGTAACTCATCAAAATAACCTGGATCATTTTCCTATTGTTGATAAAATTTATGGACATGTACCATGAAGAAAGAAGACCACTAAGGGAAGTCATCATCAGTTCCTTGTTAGGTATAATTTCTTGATCAGACCGAAGTTGGTCCCTAATCTCAGTGATTCTTATGAAGAATGATTGCACGATTTCTCCCTTATGAAACTTAGACTCTGAAAGTTTATTTTTCAATTCTAGTATTTGGCTTAAATTTTTCATTTCATACATGTTAATAATCTTATCATACATTTCTTTGGAATTATTCAAGGATGAAATATAAACAAGTAGATGATCTCTTAAGGAATCAATAATAATATTATTAGCTTTAATCTCACCTTTCTTATACTTGGATTTGGTAGATTGAGGAGAATTTTAGGGTGTTGGTGAGATTTTTCCTTCCACGTACTCCAAGACATCATACTCATCTCAAGTGACATTGATCCTAGTCTTCCATGCTACAAAGCTAGATGACTCAGTGAGATTTTCATTATCTTTCAAATAAGAGGTAGAATTTTTTACCAAAATATTTTCCCACTTCAATCAGATACTTAGAACATGGATGCTCTTTCTCTATGCCTCTTGGGCTTGTCTTCACCTCAGCCTTCATTCCATGTTAAATTTTCATTAATTGTTATACACTACAACTATTATTTAAACAATATCCAATTTAACAACTTCCACTTCTCCAATTAATCAATGATTGTAGAGCAATACTAGATAGAAAAATTATACAAATGCATAATGAAATACAACCAAGAGACAAGAGACACAATATTTGGTTAATGACTAGGGAAAATCCCGACAAGGGGGAAACCCTTTGCAATTCTTCTTCTATTAGATTGCCTTCAAATGTTTATTAGAGAGAGTACATCATCCAAGAGTCAAAATCAAGCTTTGACTAGCCAATATCCAATATCCAAGAATGATAATATGTCAAGTAAATATCTAATTCAAAGACAAAAGAGAGATGAATTCAGCAATAGTTAAATATGATCCTTCTGCAAATACGTCTGAGTTAGTAGGAACCAACAACAACAAAGTCATCCTTAACTAGTCAATGATCAAGGGTCAAAATAATCCTCTAGTAACTCAATCAAATTCAATCAAGATTGGCCTCAAATCATGGTCAAAGTCAGCCCAAAAAAGTCCCAAAATAGTTAGTCAAACTTGTTCAAAGTTTGCACTTTATTTTGCAGTCAACCTCAAAGTCAACACCAGTTAACATGCCTAAATTTCCTTGTTATATGTGCCCTTCAATGTGGCCTAGAGAAACAGAGATATTCCACCCAAAAACACAGTCAAAGATCTTCAAACAACTCTTTTTCAATGCTCGTCAAAGCCCATAAATAGTCCTAAAATTCAATTGAATCTGAAAATGACTTTTGTCCTTTGCACATGTAAGAGATACCCTGCAATTTTGAGTTGCACGAACAAATAGAATGAGGAGAGGAAAGATATGTTGTGATTTGATGAGGTGCCAAATGAGGAGGAATCAACTTGTATTTATATGCAACTTGAGGGGTGCCATATTATCCTTGAGATGTTTGATTTGACCCAATGCCAACCTTGACAATTTTGTACTTGTGGGATTGACCTCAAAAATCCACTTTTTCTTATCCAAATTGAGTGCTTTAAAATTAATTTTTGGTCCTATCAAAAAGTGGAATTCAATGCAATGGCTGGAATTGAGCTGCTAGATTAATATCTACTTGGTACTCTCACTACTTATGAGATGATAATTTCCAATGACAAGCTTATTGCAAAGGATTCTACCTTTAAAGTATATAAGAAGCCCAAGGAAAAGCATGACGATCCATGTTGTGAATTAGATGAAGAATAAGCCAAGTTTGTGAGGAAGCTCAAGAGAGGCTCAAGCAAGTATAAAAGTAAGTTACCTTTTAAGCTTTTTAATTGTGAAAAAGTTGGTCACTATGCTTCCAAGTGTCTTAAGAAGAAGAAGAAGGAATATGACCCAAGAGAGAAGTTTAGGAAAGTGAAAAAGGATAGAAATAAGGCTTAGAAGAGAAGTCTCTATTCCCAAGTAGCCAACTCTTCTAAAAGTTAAGGCAATTAATCCTTTGATGAGGAAAGAGATGATGAAGGTCAAAAATAATTCTTGCTCGTGGCTATAAACAATATGGAAATAGAAGTTATTAATTATGATGGTGAAGAGGCTGAAGTAGATTTAGAAGGAAATTTGGTGAGTGATCTTGAAGCGATTGAAAGGATGAGAAAGAAAAGTGAAAAAGGAAAGAAATAAGCCTTGGAAGATAAGTCTCTATGTAAGAGCCCTATCTTAGGATCTGCTAACAGATCTATTTCTGCAGAATTTAAATGCAATAAGAGGCAATATTTTACTTACTTACAATATTTTTAGTCAAATAAAATTTACCATTTACATTCTAATCCTTATAACTTATGGCGAATATTTCATTCTAATAAAATTTACATGAGTAATCTATGGAGGAATACCTGCACCGGTGGCTGGTGGAGATTCCTTTGTCCTACTAATCCTCCTGAACTCTCCTCTTGATGGACCCAACTAGATTAACCTCCTAGCCAACTACGAAATAATCCCTAGCCTAGGAAACCTCCACAGGTTCCCTAGCCCTCCGAGCCCAAGTCCAACTAGATGTAGTGTGTGTGTCCAAGATGAATGATCCAGACTAAGATGAACAATATTTCCCTCCTCTCAGCAACCCAAGAAACCTCCACAGGTTTCCAAGGTCTCCAAAATCACAACAAATCCTAAAATCATAACCAACCCCACAATCATAAGCAAGACCCAACATCCCCTTTTCTCCCTTCCCCCTTCCCTTTTTATACCCTTCATCTCTTCTCCATCTCAACCACCTCTCATTAATGTCATTAATTTCTCATCCATCCTTACAGTTGACTTCTCTTCTCCCAAGTAAAGCTGGGAGTACATTTGGAAATGTGACATGAATATAAAATTGGGAAATTAATGGGAGAGGACCATGTCTTCCCCCAAGTAAATCTGAAAGTACATTTGGGAATGTGAGATGAACATATATATATTAATAATGAGTTGGACAGGACCATGTCTTCTCCCAAGTAAATATCAGGGTACATTGGGGAATGTGAGATGTAATTAAATGGAGAGGACCATGTCGTCTCCCTAGTAAATGTGAGGGTACATTGGGGAATGTGAGATGAATACATATATATTATTTGAAATAATGGAAGTAGACCATATCCTACCTAAGATTCAATTTGAGAAGGTAAGTTGGGAATTTAAATAATAGAAATCATTAATTTTATATTAGACCAATATTTCTCAATATTTTCAGATAATGTAAACATTAATAAAATTTGCAGGATAAGATTTAAGTGGGGCATTACATACACCCCTCCTTTAGAAAACTTCGTCCCAAAGTTAGAATGAAAAGATACAAGGAGTTTGAAAGCATAGCAAATTAGAGAGAGTTATAGCAGTAAAATTTGATAAGTCAGACAATGACATTACTTCCCATCAAGAGTCTCCAATTGATCTATATCCTCCTATCCACCCTGACCTACTTCCATTTCCACCCTATCCGTCCTCTATTTCTTTATTAGTGGAAATGACCATACTAACCACTGATAAAACCGACATGGTGGAAGCGTCGAATACATCAACCTAACTTCCCCAGCAGGCAACAGGCAATCGTCATCACACATCTAGGGGAGCGTGTCCACCACTGTCCTCCCACGATTCCAGGTTTTGGAGGATACACGGTGGGAAATGCATCCACCCCTCCTTACAACGAGGGTCAACACCCTAACACGAACCACACTGCAGAGCTGGTTCGACTTGTCATCGAATAATCCAGTTAGGTCGTTTTGTCACCTGTGTGTTTCATTTTACTCTTGTCATATGAGTGCATATCAAGTAGATACCAAATGTAATATAACAATGTTACATTATACCTTCCTCATGAGATGTCTCGACTTTCCCTCAATGGAAGAGTAGATCTCGACTATCATATAGTTCTTTCCCCCTGCGGGTTAGCTCTCATTCATGAATTTATATAACCACAAGATATATAATCATCATGTTATTAAGTATAGTATCCATGTGTCAATCTTGCAGTTCATCATAATTTCACTAAGTCATTCATTTAAACAAATCATATCCTCTTGAGCCATATCTAAAACAAAATAATTTTGATAAGTCATGCACTAGATAATTTGCCACTAAGTGAGTCATACATTTAGGCCATATATCAACCATTTCCTTCATTAATATCAAATCTATCAGTAGTTTCATGTGTCCAACCAAATGCATCAATATTACATAATGTTCATAAATAATAACATGGAACTGCAAAATAGAGCCTTAGTATGGGTAGCTATCTAAGTCAAAATGGGCATCACAGATGCTCATGTGACAACCTTGTGAAACCCCTTGATAACAAGTAGAGTTGAAGCATATTTAACTATCCACCATGGAAATAACATTTGAACTCGGATATGCTATAAGGTGGTACCAAAACCAAAATATTGGCAAGCACTAGATTAGTGCACTATCAATTACACTAGAAGGTGCTAGTACAAGTTTCAAGCATATAATTTCTTTAATACCTCAGTGAATATAAAAGTCCCACTCTTCCAAGTTGCTAGTTTTTCATCTTTCAAACCAATTAGTTAACTTAAAAGTAAAAGACTCCAAACTTCATAAACTGTTTCGAGCATGATTTTCATACCTATTGAGAGAAATGTCCTCTAAATGTCAAAGGTTCAAATTTATATATTTAATCATTGTTTACTAGTAGTAAAACAACTTCATGATATATATTGTAGCTCACAATATTACCATGAAAATGAGAAATAAATAAACAAATGGAATAATTGCCCTTGCCCGGCTACTATTAGTATTTCCCTTCTAAATGGCACCACATTTCTAAAGATGCCTACTCCTTTCACAAGTGGCCAGTGACCACAAAAGTTGCGAAGAAAGTTGAGCATACTTTTATAGAAAACTAGAGACATCTTATTTTTCACGGCATTTTTATTCAACACTAGAATAAAGGTAAAAGTGTATTCTAATATTTTCATTGGTCTTTCATTGACTAAATAAGCTTCCATTCTAGAACCCCAATTTCTCTATGAATTGATCTTCTCATTTAATTTAAGATCATTAAAAACAATTATCATGATAAGCCTTACACAAGTCTATGGTATTCAATCTATGTTTTCACTAGAATATTCCACCACCCATAGAATAATCATTATTGTGACATATAGGGTATTTCAACACATCGTAATCTAAATTCCCATGCTTCATAGTTGTTTACTTCTCAAATTCGAGATTTGTTATTATGACTTCCTCTATGAAGAATGACAAATATATTATCTGAAAGATAATCCTACTATCTGAATGTAAAATCTACTATATCTTGAATAAGAATAATGATAATCTACTATCGTTAGAATTAAAAGCCACCGTCGTATGTCAAATAGAATTGACTACATTCTTTAGATTGGGACACATTTTGGGTATAAATTATTGGCTCAAAAACTTCAATTTTCAATGCAAATATTGTTCACACAATCCATATATTTAATAGAGATTGAGGTTGGCATCAAAGCAAAGACCTCAGGTACAGATTAGTGGGAACAAAACTGCAATTTTCAATGTAAAATATAGTTCACCTCATTCTTCAATTAGAATTTTGAGACCATTACTGGGTTTGTTCAAAACGTTCAAGTGACACATCCTTCAGCCAAATTTAATCATTGTGATGTGGCAGACTTAACTATACAATTAATGAACTTGGGCTACATGTCCAAGCAATGGAAGATTGTTGATCTCATTACCACATTATAAAGATGGGATATTTGTACATTGTCATTTGTAATAGCATGGTTATTGTCTTATTCACTTGGATTGGTAAATGTTGGTCTCTCAACCTCTTCTTTGTACATCTTGAAGAGATCCGCATATTCATAAAAATGGGGAAGGTTATCTTGTTGGAAGTACTAGAGTATATAATGGTGGTGCCTTCCTTTACTTTGGATTAAGTAATTGAAGTTGTTTCTTTTATTTTCGCCTTATTTGGGATCATTGATACAACCCTACCAATCATGCATTTCAAAACAATACAATGTATTAGTATTGTTATTCAATGAAATGCTTAAGAGGTTTTTATTGTTATTCATTGTGTGAGACATAGAATTCAAAGTTGTGTAACCCTATTGAACAAGAGGTAGAATTAAGTGGCCTAGAGCACATTAAGAAAGGTTCCATAGTAGTTCTTTATGTGTTATCCATCTGAAGGATACACTCAAACAAATAATATCTAAAAAGGTGCAAATTCAAAAGCAAGCACAAGCTTGGCCTAATTATCTCTAACTCTACCAATGTTGATGGATTAATCAAAATGCCTAGAAACCTGAGATCAAAAGTACATGTCCTAAGACTATCAAAGTTAAAGGTTGTGTTCAAAATGCTTATAAATCAAGATGGAGGGGAAGTGCAATATTTATCCTTCAAATTGTATTTCTAAGAAGCTCCTTGCATTGGGGCTCAATTGGTTGCTCTCCAAAAAAAATATTGACTAATCTGGGAATAGATGATCCCTTACAAAAAACAAATGTGGCTTTAGAAACTTTGGAATGGTTCTAAATATATAAATAGATAGATAGGTAACACTTTTCTCAATAGTCTCTCTCCTTCCCAATGTGCAACTAAATTGTTTGTTTGAATTTGACCATTAGTTGAGTTGACAATGATTCCATAAAACCTTCAAAATGAGAATATGATCAATGGCCTAAATAACATTGTCATCAATCCCCAAACTTCTTAATGATATTGAACCATTTTGGAAATTAAAAGTCCAAATCTTGAAGCAACTTCAATGATAACATCAATTGCACCCACTCCTTTGAAGCTTAAGAAGATATTGTTGTTTGGGAACATCCAACTAATTTCAAAAAACCATTCAAAATTCTCAAAAGTAATAAAAGGAATGGCTTTATTTTTAATTTTTTTTTTAGTTTTTCAAATGGAGGAATCAAGGGATTAGCGCATATCAGAAGGTTTACAATAATAGTGCAAAAATATACTTTGAAAGGCCTTGATAGATTGTGACTTATTCAAACAAAAGTGGGAGCACTTTAATGTGAGGATTTGAAGAGTTAAGAAATATTGAGGGTATCCAAGAAATTTTGATGTCAAGCTTTCAAGCTTCTATGCAAAGATCAAGGCTACTCCATTATCAAAGTTCGGAGACATTCGTAGGACCCTAAAATCACATGCTACTCAAAAGGCTCCCGTGATAAGAAGGAATGTTTCATTCAAATCAGGGATAGAGAGTGGGCAAGCATGGGAACATTAATAAGTTAAAACATAAACTAAAAAGACACACTTTCATTAATAAGTTCAAACATAAACTAAAAAGACACACTTTGGTGAGATCAAGCTATTCCTCTTATATCGAAGTATCAAAGAGTTTTTTTTTCCCTTGTTGGAAAATGAGTCTTGAATGTGCAATGAGTAAGACTTGAAAGTCTTGAAAGTGCGATGCATGTAAGATTTGGAAGTATTGACTTAAAGATAGGTGGTTGGATTGATGTTACGCAATGAAGGATTGGATATTATGAAGATGTACCAACCATGAGTGTGTGAGGGTAGCCAGTTTGGGTTCTGTGAGTGAAACCTTGTTTGGGTGAATAAACTTTCTCAAATCCCGTGAAATTGATGAGCAGGTAGTTAAGTGAAAATATATCTTACTATGCCCCAAGGGGTTAACTCTGTCAATTGAAGTTGAACTATTTGCTTAAGGCACTAGTTCAAATATGGTTGAGTCCATTGTGGTTGCTAGTGGCTATTGTGGTTGGTGGTTGAACCTCCATCCAGATATTCCAAGGAATTGGGGGAATCCTGTAAGATTTTCCTTGGAATAAAAAAACATATCTTACTATGATCTTTACCAAGGAGAGAATAACCACCTTTTAATGCCTCAGCAAACTCGATTAAAAAGTAATGGGTGCTATTATCTTTTTCATCTACCTCCTTAACTATTGTTCAATTTATCTTGCTACGATTGAAAATGTAATATTCTTTAGCTAACATCTTCGATCTCTAGAAAGTGGGTTCTTGGCATGTTGTCTACAGTCTTTGTTTGTTGTTTGTGAAGTTTGGATCATGAAAGTCTAGAATCAGCTATATTGCTGAAAGTTTATTCTGCTATTATTAGTGAGAATGTTTCTAGCTTTGACTGGTCGATGTTTCCCATTAAGAGATTGAGTTGCTATGTTTGTTCTTTTTCTAGTTGATGAACTAGGTAGGAGGCCATGGTTGGTTGATGTTCCAATCATAAGTAGATGTAATACATTGTTGTAGAGAAGGAACTGATTCATCCCTTAACTATTTGATGCTCTGTTACAAGCTCTGAAGCTGTAGCAAAAAGTTCCCTTGTCAGGTTGATGGTCTCCATTTTCCTAAATTGTCAGCTATGCCCAAGAAGAAGTGTGTATGCTGATTTGTATTGTCAAAACCTCAGTTGATGATGGGCACATCACTTGGGTTGGGTTTTTGTGTTTTATGGGTTCTCTCATGGCCTCATTCTCATGTCAAATCCTCAGCCTGGAGGATCTTCCTTGGGTGGAGTCTATGAACCGTCCAATCCCCATGTCATGGACAAAAATAAGCTTTGATTGTATCTTCTTTTTAGAGTTTATTTGGCCTTTTTTGCTTTCTAGGAATCGAGGATGGAGGTTGGGTTGGAACTTCCTCGAAATCATTAAAGTTTTGCTAGGGACTTGACTGTTCTGGCCATGAACATGGTCTTATGCAGAAATTCTTATAACTCTTAATGTTTTCCAAGAATAGTGCCAGGTTTCAAATAGCCTTCTAGCTAGTTTATAGGAATGATAGTCAACTTGAAACTCTTTGTAATTCTTCTCACTTTTGCATGTGATTTGGCTCATTCTGACCTTTTTGCTGAGCAAAGGATTTTGTTTTGGAATGAATTGAGTGAGACTCAAAATCCTTAATTTCCTTTTGCAGATTTGAAGTGGTTTTCATTTTCCTTTTGTTCTTAATTTTCATACAGATTGCTCAAACATCAATTTTCTTACACTAGTAGATTTTTTTCAATTTGATGGCACCATTTTCGTTGCCTCCTGGCTTTGGCTTCCACCCAACAAATGAAGAACTTGTTGCTTATTACTTGAAGAGGAAAGTACATGGCCATAAGATTGAGCGTGAAATTATTCCTGAGGTGGACCTTTATAAGTGCGAACCATGGGATTTGCTTGATAAAATTTGCCTTCAAAGCAAAAATCTACAGTGCCATTTCTTTAATCCGCGTGATAGGAAGTATCCAAATGGCTAATGTACTAACAGAGCCACTAAAGCTAGTTACTGGAAAGCAATTGGTGAGGACCGAAAAGTTACATATTAGTGGAGCACAATTGGAACAAAAGACACTAGTATTTTACATGGGTCATGCTCCATTTGGAGAAAGGACAGATTGGGTTATGCATGAGTATCGGCTCTGAGAAGGAGTGCCAAGCAACGGGTTTATAGGATTCTTTGGTCTTATGTCATATGGTCAAGAAAATGGATTAGGAACAAAAGTGGTGACCGATATATTGCCCCAACTGAGAAAAATGATTCAGATGGTGCAAATTACAACACCTTACTTGGCAATCTGGCTGAAACATTCTATACCAGACATCAATCACCAATTTTGCAAGAAGGTGAAAATAAATCAAACTTAAAACTGCCATTTGAAACATCATCTAAGAATTTAATTGACATGAATGAAGAGAGTGTTGAGAGATGGTTAGATGTTCTTCTAGATGATCCCGATCAAAATTGCAGCATTACATCTCCAGCTGAGTTGACAAATAACGAAAACATTGACACTGCTCAGGAAATACAATAAGTAATTTCAAGTCCACTCAACTGGGTACAAGACTTTGATTGGATTCCAGCTGGTGCAGACTCTAATATGCCTGGAGACTTGGAGCATATTCAATTTTCAAATACTTTGGAAACATTTGAGGAAGCAGAAATCATAGAGGAAATATTTCACACTGCGCAGGCATCTTAGGTAGATAATATTAAAGCTAATTCTTTGTCACTTACTGATTACCTTGATGAAATTTGGGGAGAGAAGAACTTAGAGATGATTATCATGATACTTCTATGGTGAAGACTGGCAACCACACTAATCTAGAGGTTACTGGAATTCAATTACGCCAAAGAAGCCAGATATGTCAGCAGGAACTACCCTATGAGGATACTGCCATGAAGAGGGTTTGAATGCAGAAATATCTAGTGCAACATTCTTTTGTTGAACATCAATAGGATGTATGTATTGCTTACTCTAAAAATGATTGTATCTATGATCTACAAGAGCAACATATCTTATTAGACACTTTTAACAAGCAAAATCATAATTCCAAGAATATGACACAGCTTCAAGATCCAATGCCACTAGTTTCTGCAAGGCAAATAGATGCTATCAGAGAAGGTCATTCACCATACCATTTGAGAGGTGGTGGTTGCGTACATGGTGCCCACAAAGCATTCAACAAAATGCCTGAATGAGACATGGTGCCATGGACCGCGATAATTGGTGGATGTGCATAGAATGGAGGTTTTGATGAGAGCTTAGAGCTCTTTAACCAAATGCAATGTACAAATTTTAGGCCAAGTGCAGTAACTATAGTTGGTATTCCTTCAGCATGTTCGAGTTTGGCAACATTCAAACAGGGAAAGGAGGTTCACAAAGATATATAGGGAAAGTAGTGAATCTGCAAGAAGAAATCCATGGACTTGCTTGTAGAGATGGGCATTCCCAAGGGCCTGCTACCCCTTGAGGATCTTGAATAATCTAGTTACATGAAGCAAATGGGATTTGTGTGGCTGAAGCAAAAGAAGAGGATCGAGCACTATTTCAAGAAGATTAGGAAAATGGTCCAATATGGCACAGAGATCACTACCTATGTTGAGTGACACAAGATAAAGAAACTAACTAGAGTGAAAAGCAAGGAGTTGCTCCTCTAGATCACCATCTCTGAGAACTCCATTGATGACGCATCCAAAAGGAAGATTTACTTCAAGAGTGTTACCAGAATTGGGAAATCCTTCCCTACTAGTGCCTTGAAATTGAGGAGAATGGCAACAAGTAAAATATGGGTATTACATGGTTATGATGATTTGGGTTATTTGTTTTCTAGTATTTTGTGTTAAGTAAATCAACTCTTATTCAAAGCCTAGGATGCATATATATGTTTACTCATGATGAACCTTTGTCAGGGTTAGTAATGTAGACAATTCATTGGTTTAAAGATGAAAGGGCTCAATTATTTTGGGTTTTCATTTCTAATGATTTATGTGATGCCAATACCACAGATCTAATCAGATGCTGGTTTATATTATAGGGTTATGTCACCTATTGATGGGGATTTTGTGGTTATGTATGTTATTGAGAAAACTAGTGTCTATTCAGAGCTGCTAGTCCCACTAAGATGGGTAGCTATCTTAGAAACAAACAAACTAAAGTCACTTGTGTTTTCCTTTATGAGAGATAGATGAGAGAGAAGAAGAGAGTACCAAGCTCAGTATTTCGCTTGGCTCCTTGCTTGTTTCCTCTCCCCTTTGACAGAGCTTCGCCACTCCTTTACTTTTCCCACTTCAAAGAACATCTGTAGAGTCAAAGTAGCATAATATCATCAAAGAATAGACATTTATAACCATAAACAATGTAGGATCAGATGTATATTAACCATACAAATGCATATATCAATACAAGATTCAGATATATACAAGAATATGGAGGAAAACTCAAATAGCTTTATTGATGGAAGTAGTAGAAGAGAGGATTACAACCCATTGGTCTGACCCAGTGCCATCCTCCCAGCATGAAAGCCCTCTTCACCTCATGAAAAGCTTAGATCACCCAACAATGTTGCATAGAGAAACCAATAACACTTCCTTACAAAATACAAAATTCCAACCTTTGGATCTCTAGGATGAGGGATCCATATATAGATGTTTGCAAGTGGGTGAGTCAGCTTCTGGAATTTTAATTAGTGTCATCTCTCTGATAGTTCTTGGTTCCACTTGGAGATTTCATGATCTTTTACTCATCCCTGAGCAAATTCAGAGAGGCAAGTTTCAAATGGGCAGCTTCTAGAAGATTCTCTGGGTTTCCACCTAGCAAACTGCCTCTGCCATTTGTCTGCTCTCGCTCATTGCACCCTATAGAAGGGATTTTCAGTATGCATCACACTTTTTGCATGTGGCAAGTGAGATGCATTGCACCCTTAGCACCGAGTAGTCTGTATGGTCCAATTTTGACCAGTTTTGAGTAGTTTTTCATGGAGAACTTCTGGGAGATGATGTAATCAGCTGACCTTGCTCCTTTAGGGTATGAAACAACACTTTTAGGGACTTAGAAGCCCTTGGTTTTATGAAAATATTTGATTGGGGTTGCAGTGCCCAAATATGTCTATAACAGTTGCCCCCTAAAGCATGAGGTCGTAAATCTTCTGATGTCGGGTGAAATGCTTTATCATGAGGATCTGAGGTTTTTAGAACTGGAAGGTGACCTGTAATAAGATATAATACAATACATTATCTTCATAATATTTTCATGATCTAGCTGAGGCGGGCATTCCCATGCTCAACTTTATAAATTCATTTTCGTGTACATAGGACAGACAACCGTCTGTGTGGAAGACTGATGATTTTGGTAGAGCCATCATCCTTTGGCTTGGATGATTATTTATGCAGCAATGATGTACATTTGATGTTTTTATTTTCCTGAATATATCGCAGCCCAGATGGATGAAACTAGATCCGGGGTCTTCAAAACTCATTCAATCTTTGCCCGAAGTACAAGTTAATCCATGTGAAAAGATGTTCTAACATCGAACATGGACAAACATCGCCTGATTACGAGCCAATGACATGAGCTATTAATAGGCACAAGAGGAATCACCAATAATGAAAATGACCCTCAAGGTATTGCAGTACAATTCACGTGGTGTGAATATATGAGTCGATGTCGAACACCACGCAAAATATTTCGTTCGAAGGCCATTGACGTAAACCCATCGCTCAAAGTGAGAAACTTGTCATCGAGGCATGCAAGCTTCAAAGTACTGAAAGGGTTGTTCCTAAGTCGACTTCTTGGATAATGATCTGATGTCGAAAAGAAGTGACCCGTCATAGGAGGGCCTTAATGAATCCCACATCTACGACACAAAATGGAGAAAATGATTTTGTTGGAGGTGAAAACAATCTGATGATACATGGTTCAAGGTGGCAGTCATGAAAGAATGAAGCGTGAAGGTATTGTAGTGGATGAGACACAAGCTGGGTTGGTGAATTCTCTAAGTGACTTCTCTTGAACATATCGTCGACACTGAAATGGATTGGTAGTGTTAACCCCAAAAATGGATGGTACGGTGGACCAATGGTGATATGACCGGTGAATACAATAACCCAACCCGACTCAATCATGGTGACGGAGTGAAAGTGTCATCTTCAAGAGAGACCTACTACCAATAAAGTTTCTTCAAGTTTTCTTCCCAATTTTTCCCCAGTCATTGCTGACTAGTACCTCTTTATTTTTGTCAAGCTTGAGGAGGATAACATATGCTTGTTCTATAATTTTCCCTTCGGGCAAACTCGTCGTTATGTTTTAACGAGTCTAGCAACAGTGAAACTCACTCTTGTATGCATGGACAAGTTTGTCGCTATTGTTTTAACGAGTTTAACGACAAAGTTAACTCGATCCTTTTCAATTTTAGAGAGTCTGAAAAGAGACGGAAAGGAAACTTCAATAATCCTTTTTCGTCATATAATCCCTAAAGTCTGAAAAAGTATAAAATAATATGAAAGGGATGACTTTTCGATAGTTTTAACGAGCCGAACAAGACAAGTTCTCAATCTTTTTGTGTAATGATCCCTCAGGTCCAAAAAGATTAAAATCTAGAGGGATAACACTTCTGATTGCTTTAACGAGCTAGAGAGGCCAATTACTCAGAAATATTTTCATATTTTACGAGTCAGATGAAAAGAGCTTAAAGGAGACTCATCTTTGAGGAACGAGTGATATTTTCGGGTAGCAGCTGGTTCCAGGTGAGGCTTGGAACTTTTCAATCACCGCAGTGTAAAGAAGATGGCTAACAGAATCACTCGTCGCAGTTGTTCCTCAAAAGGGGTAAATAATCAAATGGAGGCGTATGATCGGCTAAAAAAGAGTGGAGGTGATGGTAAGAAGACGACCAAGGCTCAAAAGCTGATAAGTATGCGATCACAATGGTTATTTACTGAAGGTGGGTTCATTTTTTAATAAGCAAACTCTGGTGGAACATTTGCTAGGTTTATTTCTTAACGAGCTTGAACTTCGTGTAAAACTGCTCGTGCCAGTCGTATAATAAGGGTGTCTCATCGATAGGTTCATTTTTTAGGGAGCTTGCCCCATTCAAAACTTTGCTCGGATCCTTTCATTATGCAAGCTAGGAATGACCAATCCTATAAGTTTAAAGGGTTAAGAACCTACAAACTAAGAAAATAAATGGTTGCTTTTCACTTGCATGCAAAAAGGTTTGCATGCCCCTAGGTATAATGAAGTAGATTTTCCAGGTTATCATTCAATTTGCAAACAAAACACTTCCTTTGCTTTGCCGGGAACAGACATACCTTTTGACAGAGGAATCCTTTTCCAGTCTGATCCATTTTCCTAGATGGATAGGATAGTTGGACTAGTCATATTCCTACGCAAAAACCTACCTTATACTTGGGGTTTTACTGCTGAAGCAGACTAGGGCGCATGCCTCCTAGGTTTTAGTCACAATCACTGAATCACTCATGATCATCAGGTGGACAGACTGGAGATTGATGAAACATTCCTTGTGCAAAAAAACCAGTTAGGGATGGCACTTGACTATTAGCTATGTGTGAACCGGGGAATGAAAGCTGGTCTACGAGCTGGACCATTTTGCCTTCATGCGAAAAACACATTACTCGAAAGAGTGAGGAAACAATAGCTCCCATGCTATAAATGTAGTCATGCCAATGAGTAGATTGTAATCTAAAGGTCCTTGGACTACCATTACACTCAGATAAACAGTTTTCCTTCTCAAAGTTATAGGAAAACTTGGAAGGATCCCTAGCGGTCGACTAGTTCCTTTGTTGAAGCCTGTCAGATTTCACATCTCAGGCAGAAGCGATGGCAAACCAAGAACTTTCCAAGCAGTTGAGGAAAGGATACTCACAGAAGCCCCTTCATCTATGATGGTACTGACCATGACCATTCTGTAAGCTTGTACTATGATTGGGAATGGTATATTAGATGGTAGATGATGTCTGCCTAGTAGATTCTAGTTGAAGGAAATGACTAGGTTGCTTGGAGGAGGGATTGAATAAACGGCCAGGTGAATCTCTGACAAACCTCCTTCCCGTGGTAAAGGAACGAGTAGATTTCCCCTATGTTCATTGGATTCTGTGTTGAAGAAAAGAATTTGAATGGTGTCGTTCTCATTCTCTTTGGTGAATGTACCATCTGAAGGTAGACCTTCTGAAGATAAGATTGGGTTGATTGTCGTCTTGACCTGTTGACTTTGGTCCGGTGCAGAATCAAAGGGTTTATCTTCAATGATAGTTGCTTCAACTGACCACAAAGGTGTGTCAGTTAGATTTTCATCTAGTGATGGACTCGGCAAGAGTTTCTTATATCCAGGAGGAAGTTGTAGCAGTGAAGCAGGACGGCTATCCAAGACTCTTTCAGCTTCATCTAGGAAGGGACAATGTTGGATGGCATGATCGCCTTAACACAGTCTACAAGGAAATTTAGATCTTCCTTTCTATCCATTGACTTCATTTTCACTAGTTGACGGTGTACTCTCAACATGATCGTCAGAGGTTGATGACACAGGATTGTGCAAACGAGGAGACCAGTCTCTTAAGATCTGTGGGATGCAAGGACAATATTGATGATAGTGGTCCCCTTTACAAATGACACATGGAGATTTAGGTTTGGACAATGCAGTATGTGTATTTTTGCTAGACGATGTATGGTTTCCCCTTTTTTCCATTGGCTCCTTCTTCTTCTTCTCAGTTACTTGGATTTTAGTTTCACTAGCTTCACCAAGTGAAGAGGAAGAAGAAGAGGGAGAAACAAACGAAGTAGAAGGTTGGGGGGAAACTCTAATATCATCTGGTTGTTGATTTGATTGCTCAGAAATCACGGTGTTTTGAATGACAGAGGTTGAGAAAAGCCATATTGGCAGGCCAATTTTTAGTTCTGGAAGGAACAATGTGGCCATATGAGGTGCACCAAAATCTCCGCAAGAGGAGAAGGGACTAGGATTTCCCCCAAGGGGAAATCCTTGATTGGTGGACTCCATTTTCTCAACCTAAGACCAATGAGGGAATAGTGACGTTATTCCAATTAAAACAAATTTTATGACGCTTTGACACAACTTGCTTTTTCAATTTTTAAGAGTCCAGAAAAAGCTAAACATGACTCTAGTCACCTTCGATTTTTAATGAGCCTGAAGTGACAAGTACTCAGATGGACCTTTTCTTTTAAGGAGTCTAAAAAGGAATGAAAGTGACTACTCTGAAAATCTAGACAGAGGGATTACCAAACCAATCGCAAAACTACAAAATACTTTTTACGGTATGGCAGTCAATCTTCTTAAATGCTATGTTTAGTGCATTGTGATCGATAGGGCGACAAACACGGCTTCCTAAGGATAAAGGATATAGCCTATTGTGGTCTCCCAATATATACTCGATGGTACATGGGAGCACAAGTCCGTACTGGCACTTGTCATCTCAAAGAGGAGGAATCAACCAATCTACGATGAAAGCAATAGTTACCAGGGTTTACGACGCCGAAATACGTCTCTAGCCTAGACTTCTAAATGTTGTACGTTAGGTTCCAAAACGTTTTTATGTTCATTGAATTTATTTTACAATTGATCTTTCTTAAGAAGTTTTCCTTTAAGGTTCAGCGATGTAGATATACAATTCCTAAATATGCAATCTAAGGTGATAAACAGACGTTTACTTTCTTTTTGCAATGAAAATCCTAGTTACTAAGGAAACATAAATAGCAATCTTTCAACATAGAGTAGAGAGCACACACTAGTTGCACTATCCTAAATCAATATCAATAAGCAGTCTAAATGCAAATGCACATGCATGTATTTGTTTTCCGCTTTCTTAATGTGTGAATGACAAAAAGAAAGCTTAGTACAAATCTGAACTATTTTTTCTTTCAAAGCGACAGTACTAACATTTTTCTTTTCAAAAGTGAAAGGAAGATGAAGACGACACTTTGCGATTTCAAATTCAAAAAATGAAAAGAAGACTAAGATGATACTTTGCAATTTCGAATTCAAAAAACGAAAGGATACTTTGCGATTTTGAATTCAAAAAACAAAAGGAAGGCTAATATGACACTTTGTGATTTTGAATTTGAAAAACGAAAGGGAGACTAAGAGCTACACTTTCAATTTCAACTTGAAAACTGCTTTCGACACTTCAAAGATTTGATGATTCAAATAAAAAACAATGGCGAAAGTGTAATCGACTATCAGAAAGAGGAAGACTCTTTTCCTTGACTGAAAATGACACTTGCGACACTTTCAAATCGAAAGATGACAATTCGATTAAGATACTATTTGCAAAAGAGAACTGTAAATGGCGAAAAATACATAAAAACATTCACAGTTCTTTGTACAATGGAGGCTGAATAATGCAAAGGAAGGGAGTTTCAATAGTGATATACTGATCAAAGATAGCAAAACTTGAGAATAAAGCTGAAGAGAATGAAGAAAAACCAAAATCTGGAGGCAGAAACAGTCTTATCTGATCATCGCACCTGTAACACAAGGAAACAACGATGCATCTCACCTACAGCACACAAGAGATGCGATGCATCCAGACTATCAAAAGGAGACAGTGCGATGGTCCAGAGACGAGACTTTAACTTGGTTTTTGGTCACAGTTTACAGCTTAGTTCAGGGATTTAGGCTGAGCTAATGATAGTCAGTAAATATAAAACGTAGGGGCTGATATAATGAGGTTACTTGAGCCACCACCAGGGCACTTAGGATGTTTGCAAGTCAGATGCTTAACTCATAAACTAACCCAGAGATTGACTGAAGTAGCGTTTATCTACTTTGCAGTTGCATAGCAAAAGCAATTCAACTTCAGGCTCTGTCTGTAGCTTATAAACTAAACAAACTAGAAACAAGCAAACAAGCTATTCGCTCCCCAGCGGAGTCGCCATTTTGTTATCGGGAAAACTAGTGTCTATTCAAAGCTACTAGTCCCACTAAGATGGGTAGCTATCTTAGAAACAAACAAACTAAAGTCACTTGTGTTTTCCTTTATGAGAGATAAATGAGAGAGAAGCAGAGAGTACCAACCTCAATCTTTCGCTTGGATCCTTGCTTGTTTCCTCTCCCCTTTGACAGAGCTTCGCCACTCCTTCTTTACTTGTCCCGCTTCATAGAACACTTGTAGAGTCAAAGCAGCATAATACCATCAAAGTATAGAGATCTATAACCATAAACAATATAGGATCAGATGTATATTAACCATACAATTGCATATATCAATACAAGATTCAGAGATATAAAAGAATATGGAGGAAAACTCAAATAGCTTTACTGATAGAAGTAGTAGAAGAGAGGATTACAACCCATTGGTTTGACCCAACACCATCCTCCCAGAATGAAAGCCCTCTTCACCTCATGAAAAGCTTAGATCACCCAAAAATGTTGCACATAGAAACCAACAACACTTCCTTACAAAATACAAAATTCCAGCCTTTGGATCTCTAGGATGAGGGATCCATATATAGATGTTTGCAGGTGGGTGAGTCAGCTTCTGGGATTTTGATTAGTTTCATCTCTCTTATAGTTCTTGGTTCCACTTGGAGATTTCATGATCTCTTACTCATCCTTGAGCGAATTCAGAGAGGCAAGTGTCAAATGTGCAGCTTCTAGAAGATTCTCTAGGTTTCCACCTAGCAAATTGCCTCTGCCATTTGTCTGCTCTCGCTCATCACACCCTACAGAAGGGATTTTCAGTATGCATCGCACTTTTTGCATGTGGCAGGTGAGATGCATTGCACCCTTAGAACTGAGCAGTCTGTATGGTCCAGTTTTGACCCGTTTTGAGTAGTTTTTCATGGAGAACTTCTGGGAGATGATGTAATCAGCTGACCTTGCTCCTTTAGGGTATGAAAAAACACTTTTAGGGACTTAGAATCCTTTGGATTTATGGACATATGTGATTGAGGTTGCAGTTCCCAAATATGTCTATAACAATGTATTAGTAATGTTTTAAAATATTGGCTATGTTGTTGCTATAGAAGTGGTAATCTAGCTAAGTACTCTGACATTACTTAATAATCTGGTATGCCTTGTAATTTAATGATGTTTGCTAAACTGTTGCTAAAGTACCATGAATAAAATTTCTCAACAGGAAAGCATTAACATGCAACTTTTAATTAATTTATTGTTGAGTAGATTAAATTTGAAAATGAATGTGTGCTTAGCCAAGATTGCATAGCAAAATAGATGAGTGATATTTTGCATTTGTTGGGCTGGTGTTTGGATATCACCAAACTATCTAAGTTTGTTCATCTTAATCATCATGGGTATCCACAACTTAAGCAATAAATTTATCAATATATACTTTGATCCTTCTTAACACAGTTATAGGAATTTGTCTCTCTGGACTCAAAGTTTTATAGAATCACTTTCTACCATGAACAACAATTTTAACAGAAATATTTAAAAAGTATGGATGTTCAGTTTATGTTTAATGATATGGTATATAGCATGCATCTTTCAGTTTATGTTTAATGATCTGGTATACAGTTGATGGTTCAGTAGTGGGCATGAATACTTTTGCATTTACACCCTTGACACTACTTGTGGAACATCAATACTATTGCATCATATTGCAGAGTCCGCCACTATTGGTTGTTTGCACTACTTGTGGAACATCAATACTATTGCATCATATTACAAAGTTTGCCACTATTTCGAAGAAATAAACACCCTTCGCTGCTGCCCCACTGTTGCTACAACAAGGGCAGCATTGAGCGATAGATAAACATTTTTCAGATGATTTGAGCAGTAGCGTTGATCCTTCTGAGGTTTTTTTTTTAGAGCATGGTGATAACCGAAACCCTAGTTGGTGTTGTGGTATCCTTTGCCGCAATTATATATATATATATATATATATTATAATATATATATTATATATATATATATATATATATATATTATATATATATATATAGATATATATATAAATATATATATAGAGAGAGGAGAGAGAGAGAGAGAGAGAGAGAGAGAGAGAGAGAGAGAGAGATATTCTCTAGTAGGTAAGATTCAAGGTCCATATTTTGAACCAAAGATCTGATACCATGTGTAAGAGCCCTATCCTAGGGTCTGCTAACAAATCTATTTATGAAGAATTTAAATGCAATAAGAGGCAATATTTACTTACTTACAAGACTTTTAAACAAATAAAATTTACCATTTACATTCTAATCCTTATAACTTATGGTGAATATTTCATTCTAATAAAATTTACATGAGTAATCTATGGAAGAATACCTATACCGGTGGCTGGTGGAGATGCCTTTGTCCTGCTGCTCTTGCTAAATGCTCCTCTTGACGGACCCAACTGGATTTACCTCCTAGCCAACTAGGAAATAATCCTTAGCCCAAGAAACCTCTGCAGGTTCCCTAGCCCTTTGAGCCAAAGTCCAACCAGATGTAGTGTGTGTCCAAGATGAATGATCCAAACCAAGATGAACAATATTTCCCTCCTCTCAACAACCCAAGGAACTTCCACAGATTCCTAAGGTCTCCAAAATCACAAATCCTAAAATCACAACCAACCCCACAATCATAAGCAAAGCTCCAACGTCCCCTTTTTTCCCTTCCCCTTTCCCTTTTTATACCCTCCCTCTCTTATCCATCTCAACTACCACTCATTAATGTCATTAACTTCTCGTTCATCCTTACAATTGACTTCTCTTCTCCCAAGTAAAGTTCGGAGTACATTTGGAAATGTGACATGAATATAAAACTGAGAAATTAATGGGAGAGGACCATGTCTTCTCCCAAGTAAATCTGAAAGTACATTTGGGAATGTGAGATGAATATATATACTGATAATTAAATGGAGAGGACTATGTCTTCTCCCAAGTAAATGTGAGGGTACATTGGGGAATGTGAGATGTAATTAAATGAAAAGGACCATGTCTTCTCCCTAGTAAGTGTAAGGGTACATTAGGGAATGTGAGATGAATATATATATTGATAATGAGTTGGAGTGATCCAGGTGGATATTGGTGGCCACCTGCCAAGTCCACCTGGACCCCCACCATTGTCTTTCTCAGCATTTTCAGTTTCCTTAATTGTAACACAACTTACTATTTTTAGTAGTTTTTCGGGTCTTGAACTTCCGGAGCCATTTTGAGGCCCTAAACGACATTTTTTGGGGAATCCGGGGGCAACATGGGTCCATGGAATGGATCAATGTTTCCAATTCCAACAATGATAGTGCTCGAATAGATCTTTCTAATGAGCTATTGTACGCGTCAAACGGAGATCATATGCTAAAGTTACGACCCCGGGAAGT
>APFE031240417.1:44403-90571 GCA_000404065.3 Pinus taeda | reverse complement strand
ATTTAAGTGGGGCATTACACTCTATACCTAAGTAGGCAACTCTTCTGAAATTGAAGGCAACGAATCCTTTGATGAGGACAAAAATGATGGTCAAAAATAATTCTTGCCCATGACTATAGACAATTTGGAAATAGAAGTTATTAATTATGATTGTGAAGAGGCTGAAGAAGATTTAGAAGAAGAGTTGATCGGTGCTCTTGAAAAGATTGAAAGGTTGAGATTTGTTGATCAAGGACGAATATGAAGGCATTAAACCTCTACTCCTACAAATTGAAGAAGGTAAGAAGATTAAAGAGTCTTTAAATCAACAGTTCAGTGGGAGGAATAAATCATGTGAGAAGCTTGAAATAGAAGTTTTTCTTCTAAGGAAGGAATTAGAGAAGGAAAAAAAGAACCTTAGCTTTAATGAAAAGTTAGGAAAGGGGACATAAAATCTATATGAGCTTATTGAAGCATAGAAAGTCTCCACTAATCAAACTAGTTTTGGATTTGAGGTCGAGTTTAGCTCAACAATGGAGTCAAAGGGAAAGAAGTCCAATACCTTTGTACAAATAACCAAAAATATGATAGCGCCACAACAAAAGATGGGTAAATGAAGCCACAAGGAGAGAAAAGCAGCGTGCATTCCAATATGTATCCAAATATATATAAACAAAAACAAAATGAAAGGAGTTATTTCACTCAACAAGGAAAGAGAAACAATGCAGGAGAAAATCAAAATACAAAGAGAGTAGTCCAATAAAGCTTTACAAGTCAATTTTCTCCCAAGTATGATGGAATATTTCCAGGCTATTGCTTTATATGCACTAATTATGGACACAATGAAATGAATTGTAGGGTGATTTTTTCATACAAGAAACTTAGGATGAGAAGAAGAAATTATCAACCAATCAAATAGAAGTTGAGGAGAGCCATGTACAACAATTCGTTTTCTCCTTTGAATAATCTAATTCAATGTTATATATGTTATAATTTTTGGCATAGAGTAGTTGATTGCAGATTTAAGAATGAAAGACTTGATCCATTTATTGAGAAAACAAGTTAGGAGCCCAAGCTCCAACCTAAGAAAAGGAGAATTCAGAGCAATGTAACATTTCTTTATATGCTTATAATGAATGCAATCATTGTTATGTTGACAATGGTTGTTCTAGGCACATGTTAGGAGACAAAAGTAAGTTTTTGACATGGAAACCAGTTGAGAAAGGTCACGTGACCTTTGGTAATAATGCACTTGGTAAGATTGTTCGTAAAGGAGTTGTTAGTCTATAAAATGGTAGAGGTAAAGAAAAATATGTGTTATTTGATGGGTTGAAGCATAATTAACTTAGTGTGTCTCAGATGTGTGACCAAGGCTATGATGTGCTATTCAGGTCTAAGAATTGTCAAGTCAAGTTTGTAGGCAGATTGATGAGAGTTGGTTGTTGGCATAGAATATTTGAACATTTGAATTTTGATTAGATAGTCATATTGGGAAAGAATAATGTTGTCAAAGATCTCCCAAAGCTTTCAAAGAATGAGAATATTATTTTCAAATTTATTTATTTATTTTTTTCCAGTTGAGTAAGCAAGTTTGATTACCATTCATGTCCAATGCGAACTCATCAACCAACCCATTGCAGCTAGTTCATATGGACTTATGTATACCATAAAGAACATAGACACCCATAGGTAAATTGAATTACATGCTTATTATTGATTATTTTAGTAGAATGATGTGGGTTGCATTCCTTAGAGAAAAATTAGAAGTTTTTGAGAAGTTTAAAGAATTTAAATCCATGGTTGAGAATGAGTTAGAACGTAAAATCAAGAGCATAAGGTATGATAATGGAGGTGAGTTTACTTCAAAAGAGTTTTATGACTTTTGCAATAAACATGACATCAAAATACAATTCACTATAGTAAACACTCCACAACAGAATGGTGTAGAAGAGAAGCCGATTGATATGTTCAACAATTAGCCAAAGCCATGATGGGAAAAAGGAATGTTCAACAAATATTTTGGGCTAAATCCATTCACATAGCAATATTGACTCTCGAAAAATCTCACTTCAGACCAAACAATAATAAGACTTCTTATGAGCTTTGGTATGGCATACCTGAAATAGTAAAACATCAAAGTTTTTGGAAGCAAGTGCTACATCAAGAGGAATGATGACAAGCTTGGTAAGTTTGACGTAAGGGCTGATGAAGGTGTTTTTATTGGATATTCTCATAATAACAAGGGATATAGATCCTACAATAAAAATACAAAGAAATTTTTTCATTGTATTGTTGTCAATGTGGATGAATATATTGAATTTGAAGTTAGTCAACTAGTAAATACCAACTTCATTGATCCAGTCAACAATGATGAGAAGTATTCTAATTCACCTTAAAATGAAGACAATGAAGTGCCCCACAGTCCTCAAGTCAAATATACTTCAAGGTACGTTCAAAAACATTGTCCAAATTATCAATATGTTGGTGATTTAAGTACAGGTGTACAAACAAGAAGGAAGTTGAATTCCCCTAAACAAGCACATATACCTCTGTTATTGATGATGGATCCAAAGGATGTTTCATAGGCCAACCAAGCTAACAATTGATTAAAAGATATGCATGAAAATTTAGACTAGATTAAGAAGAAATCGACTTTGGAGCTTGTTTCGAGATCAACAAACCAGAATGCCATTGCCATGAAGTGGGTCTTCATAAATAATTTGAATGAACGTGGTCAAGTGGTAAGAAACAAGGCAAGATTCGTGTAAAAGGGCATTGCACAAACAAAATGTTTATAATTTGACAAAAGATTTTCTCTTTCGGCTCGATCAAAGGTTATTATAATGTTTTTGGCATTTTCTTGTATAGAGAAATTCAAGATATATCATATGGATGTCAAATCTACCTTTCTAAATGGAGCGTTGAAGGAAGAAGTTTACATAGAGAAGAGAGATGGTTTTCAACTATTAGAACAACCTAATTATGTTTGCAAGATTAAGAAGGCCTTCTATGGTCTCAAGAAAGCCCCATGGGCTTGTTAATCCAAGTTGGAAAATTACTTGCTCAAGTATGGTTTCAAAAGAGGTGCAACTAACAATAATTTATATGTTTAATATAACAATGGAAAATTGTTAGTAGTGGTTGTCTATGATGATGATATTATTTTTTCTAGTGATTTAGATTCACTAACATTCTAGTTTTCATCTAATATGAAGACTAATTTTGAGATGTCTATACTTGGAGAACTATCTTATTTTTTCGGCTTACAGATTGCACAATCTTCCAAAATAATTTTTATCTCACAAAGCAACTATCTCAAGGAAGTATTGAAGAAATTTGGCATGGAGGAGTGCTCTCTGGTGAGCACATAAATGGTTATATGTTTCAATCTTAGCAAAATTAATGAATCACCAAAGGTGGACCATACTTTATACAGGTATATTATTGACATCCTCCTCTATTTGACATCCTCAAGACTAGAAACAATGTAGGTAGTTGGTATTTTTGGAAGATTTCAAGAAACCCCTAGACAAATTCATCTTCTAGTATCCAAGAAGATCCCTATATATCCTAAAGCAAAAATGGACTATCGACTTTCATGGATGAAAATATTTTTCACTAAATATTTATATGGATATTGATTGGGTAGGTGATGTAGATGATCGAAAGAGCACTAGAGGTGGTGCTTTATTTTTTGGAGAACGTCTAGTTTCATGATTGAGAAATAAGAAATATTTAATCTCTCTATCTACTGTTGGAGTAGAATATATTGTAGTCACTTCTTATTGCACTCAAATTTTATGGATGAAGCTGAATTTGCAAGAATTGTTCTATGATCAGCCTATTCCTATGATCTGTGACAATACAAGTGCCATCAACATGTCAAATAATCTTATTTTTCATTCCAAGACAAAGCATATTCCAATCAAGTACAACTTCTTAAGAGTGCAAGTTTCAAATTAGATTGTCAAGCTAGAATATGTACTTACAAAAGAATGGGTAGCTGACATATTCACCAAACCTCTCCCAAGATATCAATTTTAATATTTAAGACAAAGATTGGGAGTAGTTCCTCATGCCTCCCTCCACTAGATCTTCCTCGAAGAGGAATAAAGGAAACTAGTAAGCACACACAACATCAAGTTGGAAGCTACCAGGTCCACATGATCAAGAAGATAGGGGGAGATTGTTGATAGGGGGAGCTTGTTGGTACCTTTTCCATGTAAAAGGGGGATAAATAACTTCAAACCACAAAGATGAAAGGGGGAGAAGTATTGGTGATCACACAAAAGAAGGAGAAGAACGTCAAACAAAAGAAGCAAGGATAGGTGACACTATAACCAACCCCTCCCATATCTACCCAGTTTCACCATCCTGTAAACATGATAAGAAGACCTACTATGACATGCATTTACGTCCTATACCACATTAAGGAAATGAATTATACAAGATGAAACCTTATTGACCTTCCATAGGAGCTACGTGACCCACATGAGCTAAACAACCTCTCTAGGTGTCCAAACCCTGATCTAACTTGCCTTTTTAGTGATATGGTCTACCAGTCACTTGGATAACAAGGAAATCCAATGGTTGTAACCCTCCAGTTGCATGCATAATCCTACCTCCTAGTGTTTGCAGCCCAGATTCCTAGTTCTGAGCATGCGACCCCATAATCTAAGCCATTTTTTAAGGGCTAGTATCGAAACCTCTGCTAAAAACTTGATAAGACTTTCCAGAATGACACAAGGAAAAATATATTAATGCATAACTTAGTCAAGAAATTGACCTACCTAAGCCTAACCATGACAGACATTTTATTGAACACATTGGGAACATGTAATCTAGAGGTCATGAATGCATAATTAAATATAGGGGTATGATACTTATCTGAGAATTGTCAAGAGGGTTTAATGCCCTCTCAAAATAGATGTAGTAACATCTATTAGGTCATGCATTCAATACGAGTTCATTTACAAATCAAAACATGTTAAGATCCATAACTATAATCTATCTTGAAACTATGTTTATAACCAACATATAGCTAGAGTAATAAAAATTATAGAATGGCCATCAAAGCACATAATAACAAGTGTAAATACTCATGAAATACAAGAGGGAAAGAGCTCTTATTAACATATGAAAATTCCAACCAAGTCAGGGACTTCCATGTACCACCCGACTATATATTGGGTTGAACCAAATCTCTTTTCCAGCCAATCACTCCCATGGCATATTCCAATCGTGAATGTGGGATCTCATGGAACAAACCAAAAAAAACAAAACCAGGGCTTCCAAAGGCCAAACCACCTCAACCCTCAACCAATGATTCCACCTCACAGTTGAGCATCACTAACCATCACCATATCGGTCTCCATCCAAATTTTCCAGGGCTCCATAATGTTTGTTCCAACCTGACTCCAGGACTAGTAACCCTACCTATAATTTTCATAGGGATCTAGAGCATTTTTCCAAGCAAGGCTCCAAGCCCAGTAACTCAGCACACAAAGGGCTCCAAAGCATTTATCCAACCAAGGCTTCCAAGACTAGTAACTCAACCCAAGCTATTCTAGGGCTTCTAGAGCATTTTTCCAACCAAGGTTCCAGGAACTAGTAACTCAACCCACAACCATAAGGAACATGAGCACCAATAAAAAATAATCCAGTGGTGAAACCCACAACACAATGGCTATCTAGGAAATGGTAAGGGAAGGAAAAACCATTGTCAATCCATGCAATCCTCCATGCCAATGAAAAATCGTAACCAAATAACCACATGCATATAACATGCATGCAAAAAATAGCAAGGAAATCATACATGCAACTCAGTATTTGCAAAGAAATCCAGTTGTAGTCGTTGATCCTACTGTCCCTTTGCACTTTCCTGATTTTCCTTTTCCTTCTTTCTCTAAATCCAATGTATGCAACAATGCTCCAAGAAACGCAAGTGTGCAAGAGTATGAGAGAGAGAGAATATAGAGAGAGCTCCAAGCCATAATTGACAAAAGGTTGTGAATTGATCCTCAGAAGCCTTTTTATCAATGAGGCCTCTATTTTTTTCATTTTCTTTCTTTTTTCCTTCAATTTTTCTCACATGAAATTGTGTGACCTTTCACCTTCCTTTTCTCCTATTTTCCAATGCCTTTGCCAATTTCCACAACTATTTATTAATCAACAAAGCCTTTTTATCAGTGAGGCCTCTATTTTTTTTTAAGTGTGGTTCACGAACACCCTGGTTAGTGAGTGGTCGCTACATCCATGGAAAAATCTGGGCTAATCGCCCCTCGACCTACTCTCAAGACCTAACCCCAAGGACTTCAGGCATATTCGAGCCTGTGACCTCCCGATGGCAAGGCATAGTTTTTGATCAACTGAGCTAACCCTTGGGGCTCAATGAGGCCTCTATTATTTTCACTTTCCTTTAATTTTCTTCACATGAAATTGTGACCTTTCACCTTCCTTTTCTCCTATTTTCCATTATTTTCATAAATAAAATTCCAATCAATGCCACTTTCCTTTTCCAATGCCTTTGCCAATTTCCATAGTTGTTTATTAATTAACAGTGATCCCCATCACTATGTTTTTCCCAACATTCATCTTGGAATACGTGGCCCATGACCTTGGTCTTATTTTTCCTTTATTAACTTTATTACATGGATTTTTAATCAAGGTTGTTGCATAACCCTCCACCTTGTGGGAACATTGTACTTGGTGTTTAATGACACCTATAAACCAACAAAACACATGCTTCCCATGGAGCTTTATAATGCAATTCGTTGCAACATTTACATCATCTTGGAATACGTGCCCATGACCTTGGTCTTATTTTTCCTTTATTAACTTTATTACATGGTTTTTTAATCAGGTTTGTTACAGAACCCTCCACCCTGGGGGGAACATTGTACTCAGTGTTCAATGACACCTATAAACCAACAAAACACATTCTTCACATGGAGCTTTATAACACATTTCATTGCAACATTTACATCATAATAATATTCTGAAAACATAACTGTCATATCATGAACACCATACCGTTTATTGGAACTTTACAACACAACTCGATGTGGTATTTACAACATACATATGCATATCTAGACATAATCAAAACACAACATCAAAACATATACCAAATGGCATTCGCTCAACCAATGAATAGAGAAGGATACATCACTCACATCTGATCAGCCATCTCCCATATAGCTTCATTTGTCCTAAAGTGCATCCACTACACTTTAGCTTGCTTGATTGCTCAATTTCAGAGTGTGAGCATCCGTCACTGCAAAATGTGCTCAAGTTCCGACTAGAATTCTCCTTCTGGTTGCACCTGAAATACAAACTAGTTAATCATATGATCAACATATTTCACATACCTCTTAAGCAATGACACATGGAAAACATCATGGAATCACTATCGAAGGTAGTGCAAGTTGGTGGTTACTGGTCAAATCCTCTCAAGAATCTTGAAAGGCCCACAATACCGAGGTGCCAAATTGGCACATGATCTAATCCTCAAGAAGCTCTTCTTGGGTTTGATGCACAAGTACACATGTTTCCTAACCTGAAACTCCTTACAAGTCGGTAGGTTACTGGTCAAATCCTCTAAAAAATCTTGAAAGGCCCATAATACCGAGGTGCCATCTTGGCACATGATCTAATCCTCAAGGAGCTCTTCTTGAACTTAATGCACAACTACACATGTTCCCCAACCTGAAACTCCTTAAACACCTTGTGTTGATCTACATAAATCTTCTGCCTATCCTATGATACCCTCGTATTCTTCTTAATAACCTGCATTTATTGTTCCATCTCTACCAACATGTATGATCCAATTGATACCCTGCAAATAAATCTTTCCAAAACCTGGAAGTGAACTTGGAATCTTTGTCTGACACAATATTCTTCAGAACATCATGCAACCTAACTATATCTCTAATGAATACCTGTACTACTTCACTAGGTGAATTTGTAAACTTTACTAGAATGAAGTGAGCTACCTTGGTCAACATGTCATCCATGACCATAATAGAATCATTTTGTCTAGTGATCAACATATTTCACATACTTCTTAAGCAATGACACATGGAAAACATCATGGAATCATTATCAAAGGTAGTGAAAGTTGGTAGGTTACTGGTCAAATCCTCTCAAGAATCTTGGAAGGCCCACAATACCGAGGTGTGAGCTTCGCACATGATCTAATCCTCAAGGAGATATTCTCGGGATTGATGCACAAGTACACATGTTCCCCAACTTAAAACTCCTTAAACACCTTGTGTTGATCTGTGCAACTCTTTTTCTCGTCCTATGCTACACTCATATTCTTCTTAATAACCTGCATTTCTTGTTCCATCTCTACCAACATGTATGATCCAATCAATACCCTATAAATAAATATTTCCAAAACTTGGAAGTGAACCTGGAATCTCTGTTTGACACAATATTGTTTGGAATAGCATGCAACCTCACTATCTCTCTGATGAAGACCTGTACTACTTCACTAGGTGAATTTGTAGACTTTACTGGAATGAAGTGAGCTACCTTGGTCAACATGTCAACCACAACCATAATAGAATCATGTTTTCTAGATTTCCTTGGAAAACATGTAATGAAGTCCATGGAAATGACCTCCTTTTTCCATTCTAGAATCAGAATCGATTGCAGTAATCCACTTGGATGATTACACTCTTCTTTTAGCTGTTGACAATCTGAGCATCTTGCAACAAACTTTGCCACCTCTTTCTTCAAATTCGGCCAATGGTAGAACTTCTTAGATGTTATCAATGTCTTATGATATCCCAGGTGACCTGAATATGACTTGACATGAAATTCCCACAAGATAAGCTTCTTGAGCTTCTTATTGTTCGACACATAGATCCTATCCCTAAATCTGACCAAACCAACTGTCATGAGATGGCAGTCCATATCTTGTTCACATGTACCCTACTGATATAACCCATGCTTAATCTATTGGTAACTGTCATCCTATTATCTTGCGCACAAGATCTGATCCTGTAAATCTATCCCATATGAACTCATAGCTACTATGTGATTTACCTCCACTCTCTTACTAAGAGAATTAGCAACCCTATTCTCCTTACCCTTAATATACTTGATATCAAATTCAAACTCATTGATCATAGCCAACAACCTAGATTTCATGGAATTTAGCTTAGGTTGGTCAAATAAGTATCTCAATCCACCATGATCACTCATCGAGATGAACCTCCTGCCAAGAAGGTATTGTCTCCACATCTTCAATGCATGAATGATCCTTCCAACTCAATATCTTATGTCACATAATTATGTTCATGCTCATTCAATTTCCTTGATTCATACCACACTACCTATCCTTCTTACATCAGAACCCCAACAAGTCCTCTCCCGCAAGAATATGTACATACCACAAACTCTTTTTCCAGACCTATAATTTTTAGAACTAGAGCATTTGTAAGCAATTGCTTCAATTGCTCAAAATTCGTTACATATTCCTTTGTCTATTCAAATTTCTTTTCTTTTTCTTGCAATGATATAATAGGATACACAATCCATGAGAAGTTCCTAATGAACCTCCTATAATAACCTGCTAACCCCATGAATGATTTGATCTCATCCACATTCACAGGAGCTTCCCATTCCATGATAGATCTAATTTTTTCTGAACCCATTGTTATGCCTTCCTTGGAAATCACATGCCCCAAATAATGAACCTATGTCTGAACAAAACTACAGTTACTAAGATTGACATACAACTAATGCTCTCTTATCAATTTCAACATTGCTTCTAGATGTTCTGCATGCTCTTCTTCATTCATAGGATATATCAATATATCATCAATGAATACAATCACAAACTTGTCCAGATAGGGACACAACACACTATTCATCAAACACATGAAAGTATTTGGACCATTAGTCAAACCAAATGGAACCACAACAAACTCATAATGCCCATTTGTGGTCTAGAAAGAAGTCTTGTAGATGTCCTCTTCTTTGAAGCATACATGATGATATCCTAATCTCAAATCGATCTTCAAGAACACCATTTCTCCCTTCAACTGGTCAAACAAGTCGTCAATCTTTAGAAGCAGATACATATTCTTAATTGTCACCTTGTTCAACTTCCTGTAATCAATACACAACTTGTGAGTATCATTTTTTTCCTTCTTAAACAATATTGGTGCACCCCAAGGTGACAAACTTGGCCTAATGTATCCCTTGTTAAGTATTTCCTTCAACTGTAACTTCAATTCCACTAATTATGGAGTGCTCATCTTGTACAGTGCCTTTGATGTTGGTGTTGCTCTTGGTACCAACTCAATAAAAATTTCCAATTTCGTGGGAGCTACTAACTTTGAAATATCTGTAGGAAATACATCCTAAAACTGCTACAGGATTGGATACTTCTTGAATACTTCCATGTCCTCAACATCCTTACCTTTATCACTCAAAATATGTGCTACAAATAATACACACCCTTTCTTGTGAATATTCTTGGCTTGCATAGTTCTAACCATTCTAATTTACGTCACCTTTTTATTACCGTACAAGATTATTTGTTCTCCATTGTCATTTAAGCACTCAATATCCTTTTCATAAAAATCCACCTTAGTCATGTACGATTCAAATAGAATCACATTTAGATGTGCTGATGTAGACATACCGTTAAGCTCAAATGCACAAGCTCTTACCCATTGATGAACTCTCTTATTAGTACATGTAGCCAACTACACTAAATAAGACTATGTATGCATTTCTTTTCTTAAACCACACTTATCCACTAGGTTAGGGTTAACATAACTATAATTAGATCTAGTGTCAACTAAAATAGAAACAACTTGATCACAGAACTTATCATCCATCTCGATAATGGATGCCTCGTGACCTTCTATTATCCAATGTTTCATAGATCCATGGAATGCTCTTTTTTTGCCTCTTGAGCACTATAAATCTGCGGTTTTCCACCTTGCTGTCATGGGAAATATCTCATGTGATGATCTTTGCCACAAGTCCAACACTGCAAAGGCTTTCTGCCATCACCCATGTTCTACTCCTCAGATTGAAATCCCTATCCTCTTCAGACGCATTGAACTTCTTGCGTGGCACTTCATTCTCTTTGTTACCTATGCTTTATAGTCTTCCTCGCTTCTTATCCCATTTTCCCTTAGTCTTGTCATTACCTTTCCAATCCTTTTTAGATTTAGACTTGCGCTTCAATTTCTCATAATAATGCTTCAACTTTCTAATGTCTTACTTCAATGACCTAGATCAAACTCAATCTTGTCTTTGAATGATACCGAAAACCCACTAATGAATCTTTGAATCTTTTATTTCTCCTAAAGATAAGTCACATACCTTATCAACTCCAAGAATATGCTAGTATAATCCTCATCAGTCATAGATCCCATCTTCAACTCATAGAGTTCCTTTTCCATGTCAACATAGATACTTCTTCCTGAAAAGTCTCTTGAACTCATTCCAAGCCAACTCCTCTTCTTCAATTCCTGTGACATTCTTCTCATCTTTCCAAAAAATTTATGCTTTACCTTTAATATTGAATGTAGTTAGCTTCGCTTTCATTTTTCTTAAATAGTCATGATGAAGAGTTTATCTATCCCAAGAAACCAAGTTTCTACATCTTGTGACTTCTTCATTTCTCCATCAAATGTACGTGGATTTTCTTTCTTAAACTCTTCTAAAAAATATTTCTTCTCACTCCTCCTATGCAGGTGGTGATGGTGAGGACCTTAATGTCTCTCTAAACTATAACTAGGATAGAAACCATGGTTACTACCCCTCCAGTCAGGTGTATCTAGAAATGTTCCATCTCTGAAAGTATCGTCTATATCCAACTTGTGTCCTAGTAGAGCCCTGTTTCCATATGTCCCATTTGTCATTTCCTCTTATCCATGACTGATCCTAAGTGGTCCATGTATCTGAAAATATGATGAACTCCAAAGAATCATTGCATTGACCTCTGTTTGCTTCTCATGTTCCCTAGCGAGACTTTCTTGTGAATGAATGATCCTATCATTATATTCCTTACAGCTCGTGATCTTTTCTTTCAAACTTCTCAATGTATCTGCTAAGTGAGGGGACTACTCATCACCATGTTGCTTGTAATGCCCCACTCTAGTTGACTTAACTTTATATGAAATTAACTTTGATTTGGCCATAAGGCTCACACTTTATTCTTTTAGGACCTCAGGTTGAGGGTTTGGACAATTGACTCTATTATTAGTGGATGTGATGGTTATGTTTGTTTCCTAGTTGATATTATGATGATGATAACTTTAATGGATATGTATGTTCTCTACTGATATGATAACATTGATGGATATGTATGTTCTCTATTCTTGATATGATGATGATATCTTTGATGGATATGTATTTTTTCTATTGATGTTACAATGATGCTGGCTTTAATGGTTATGTATGTTTCCTATTGATGTTATGATTATGATAGCTATGATGGATGTATTCCATATGTTTGATACTTATAGTAGTTATGGTTCACGATGAACAATGATATGAATGACTAGATCATGCTGATAAAGTTATTATGACAATGACTAACACTGAGAAACTTTGTTACTGATGATTTTCAAGTATGGAAGGAAACCACCAGAGGCACTTGCAAGTGATGAGTTGACAACATCTGATTTTATGGAAGTTAATATTTTGTCTTTTAATGACTAGGTCATGTTGATGATGTTATCATGACAATGCCCAACACTGAGAAACATTGTTATTGATGATTATCGAGTATGACAGGAAACCACTAGAGGCACTAGCATGTGATGAGTTGATGACATCTGGTTTGATGGAAATTAATATTTTGTCTTCGAAATTCTAAGTTCAGTTGAAACTTGAAATATATATATATATATATATATATATATATATATATGTAATTATTTTTTGAGTCAAATAAATTATGTAACCTCCACACCAAGTCGGCCTCAAGAAGATCAAGTCGACTTCAAGGAAGGCAATTCTACCTCATTGGAAGGCTACATATACAAGGCAGTTCAACTTCATTTAGAGCATCTCACTCTATCAAATATAGTTTGATATCTAAAGTTAGAAGTTGGAAGCTGAGAAAAGTGCGAAGGTGAAGAAGGAGGGTAAAAGGAATTTGAGTTTGGTCAAGAAGGAAGGGAATGACAAAATAGAATTTTCGGTTTCTCTCTCTCTTTCATGTGGGCTAGTTTAGGAGATCAAAGTCTCCTTGAAAAATTTGAATCTACTATTGATGTCGAAAGCTGCCAAGTCAAAGTTGCTAGGGTTGAAGTGTTGTTGCTACTAGGTCAAAGGTTGGATCAAAGGAGGAGAGGATGGATTGGTGTGGAGGAGGTCTATGTCTAGGTTGAAGAGTCTCAAGAAAAACTATTGAAGGAAGATATTTTGACTGGGTTTTCCCTTAGATAGGGGTTTTTCCCTAGCAGAGTGCCTACATCTTGTGTCTTGTGTTTTTGTGATCTTCATGCACACATAATTTGTAATTTCTTGAGAAAAGATCATATAAAAAATAAGTAAAAGAATCTAACATAATTCACAAGTAATTATCAAGAAAGATAAATCTAACTCTAATCGTAATAACATTGATTTATCAACATAGATGACTTGAAAATAAATACAAAGACAAAAATAAAATATTCATGTAAGCATCAAAGTGCAAGATAACTAAAGAGCAAAGAACTATAAATATGAATCCAAAATATAATAATAATAAAATTTGCAATATGTGTGGAATGATGAATGGATGAGTGTGTGAGATGAATTGATGATGCTAGTGTGTTTGGTGATCTGATCAGTAATCTTAGATTTGTGAAGGTGTTTTAATGGAGGTTTTGGTGAGAATTTGAAGTAGAAAATTGATTTGTTTTGTAAAATGGAAGTGGCCTTCATGATTTGAGTATGAAAATTGTATGAAAGATGAAACATTGAGGTCATGCAAGTAGTAGCTTTTCGGTCAGGGGTTGTAGCTCCTTCCAGTAGTTGCTAGTAAAAGTTAGGGGTTGAAGTTCCTTTCAATGATAGTTGATAAACTTAGGGATTTTAGCTCCTTTTAGTTGTATCTAACAAATAAGGGAGTAGTTTATTCCTTCTAGTTGCAGCCAAAGAACTCTATCACAACAAGTGACTACTTACCTTGTGAAGGAAATTGAAGAAGAATTTAAAGAATTTTTGTGCTCTCATTGTGTTACTTATGTTATTTCTTTCCATTCTCATATGAATTAATTTTTAGAGAGTTTATTGGTGTCCTAATATCATTGCAAGTAAAAGAAAGTTGTAAAATTCTTACATTACTAGCTCTCCCCTTCTCTCAGTATTGTCTTGATTTCTACTATTTTCCCCCTTATTTCTCATGATGGAATTAGTCCATGCTATGTTGCACCATACTATTGTCCATACTTTTATTTACTGTTGCAATTGGGCCTTTTAATGTGTTGTCACACACACATTGTTGTTAGTTATATCAACATAAATATATTAATTTATTACCTTTTCATGCCAGCATTAAGCATACTGCTCTAAAGTATGTATACCTAATGTTGTTCACACATGTCTAAATACTTAATTAGCCACATGTTCCAAAAACTAAAAGGTGCATATCAACATGTTAATAACCATATCATCACTACATTTGAATCAACATTTTTATCAAGACTAGCAGTCATGACATCTACAAGTTTAAAAGTCAGTTAGAGAACAACGTAACATATCAAAATATACCATTAATATCCTTCCAAAATTATGATATCAACACATGCATATATCACACAATCACCCTTTACATGCCACTTTATATAACAAAACTCCAAAATTTTATCTTAAAAGTTATGATGTAGAAACTTCACTTTTCATTCCATATGTTTTTGAGCCCATCCATTCCAAATGTTCAATCATGTTCTAATGGAACTATGTCAAATACCCAATTCCTAATCCCTGATTAAGGAAACAATGTAAATCATTCCCAATTTCCACGTAATCTCTAATTTTTTTTTTTTGTAAATGAAACTGATAGGGAATTTTATTAAAAAGAAGAAAAACTAGAATCTAGGCCATTTCCTTATATTTTTAGAGAATTCATAGATTTTATTGTCCAATCCCTTCCAAGAAGAGTTATCCCTACTTCTAGAATTTCTTATGCTTCCATTCTAACATTGATATTTACCATAAATTCTACAAAACTTCCTAGCATCATCAGAAAAAATTTAGACAAGCTAGAACGAGATGGCCTCACATGCTTCTTGTTTTGGATATTCTTGGCTTCATACTTCAATTGTGTGGCTCCTCTTCATCGGGTGAACTACACTGGTATCCATTTCCTCTTCCATGTTCTTAGCACCTTGGTTAAGAGTGGCTTTTAGTCTTTCCACTTTGACATTTAACACTATATTCTTTGTCTCCACAAAGGCTTGTAGTTTCTCAATTTTTTTCTAGAGAAGTCTTTGTTAGATATTGGAAATACTAGGGGCGTGAATCAATATTTCATTTAAACTAGTTAATTTTAAAATTTGAAGCATTAAATATAATTAGCATCAAATCAAAATCACTTCACATGAACAACACACAAGAATATTTAGGTTTAACCCCTTCCGGGAGAAAAAAAAATTGAACACTTTTAATACATCTCTTGAAAATTACATCAACATGAAGCTCCAACGTCCAAGATTCTCCAGAACTATAAGGAAGCTCCAACCTCATAATTTATCAGTTATAACTAAAAGGATACACCAACACCCTTGTTTACCATCTCCAATGAGAAGGAGGCTCTAACCCCCCGGTTTTATCAATTCCAAGTGAAAGGACGCTCCAACACCTTGGATTTATCAACTCCAACTGAAAGGATGCTTTAACACCTTACAAGCTCCAACTTTCCCTAGCACCACCCTGGCACCTTAAAGTGTTCTCAAGTTGCAACCTGAACAAGACTTCAATCTTTGCCTACCACCACCATTCCACCCTTAAGATTGAAGATATTCTTAGGCTTCAACCTGAAGGAGACTTTGGTCTCCTTTGTGCACCACTCAATGACCCTGAATATAAAACATTGAAGATTAAAATGCAGGCTTCCATACTAGGGACAATGACCCACTTATTAAGATATTTAATTAAACCCTTACTCCTATCTATGATATATGCCCAGATCACAAAGTATATGTTATGACATTCCAGTTGACAAAATTTATTGAATATTTCTATACGAATGCTTACTACAAATCAAATATCATCTAATCATATCATACCCCAGATGTTGTCAAGAATGTGCCTTATCTATCAATACTTTCCCTTAAGTTGAAGTACACATGATCTAGATGAATTCTTATCACAACTGTGGCTCAATAGGTCCTTAAACAAACTTCTTGATTGATTATATTGTCCCTTCAAACAATGAATTGATGCTACCCTTGACTTGACCTAAATAGGTCTCATTAGATCAATAATATGACCTAAATTTGTCTTCTTCATTCCAAAAGGAGACACTTTTGTATACAACAAACTCGGATAAGCTTATCTCCTTAACAGACTATAAGGACTAGCCTTGGTCTTCACAGTTCGATTTCCATGTGCCTTGGTTCTTCCCTCATATCTGTCGCACATTTATACACTTTGAAGAGTTGATTCTAAGAACCACTCCTAGATCTGATCCTTTAAATTTGTTTACCAAATGTTGTAGAAACCTTCCCCCTTCTACTTCTAATCATCTTGTCAAACTGTTGTGTATCTTCATCTAGTGAAACCCTCTCTCAAGATCCAAATGGCCCTAACAAACCTCCTTAGAAATTCAACAATTATGCTTGAAATTTCTTTAGATATTCCACAAATAGGTCTCAAAGAAAGTCCTTAAGATGCCCCAACCTCGCAAGAAAATTTTTCTTCAGAACAAGATTGAAATTAGTTCTTGAGTTTATCACAAAAGGGAGACAGAGATGACTCATAAAACTAGTGCAAATTAGCCTACAAAAAGTCTTCAAAACAGTGTGAGATTGACCCATAGATCTAGCCAAAAAACAAGCTTAGAGAGGGTTGGGTTTAGGTTCGCAAGTGGGGGGCTCAAAGTTTGTCATAGGAGAGTCGAGATGGGCCTTAGGAGCCCTTTCATAGCATCGAAATTAGGCCTCAGAGGTATCCTAACACCCTTAGTAAAGTGCCTCAGAAAATTCATAAGTTCCCTTTCAAAACCAACCATAAAATTGTAATACTCAAGCTCAAACGAACTCAGATAGTTTGGCCTCAATCTCAAGATATACGTGACAAGATAGGCCTAAAAATCTAGAAAAAAATTGAAGAGGAATATTTGAGGAACCCTCATTCAGAAAAAATAAATCACAAAACAGAAAAGTATAACCATTAATATCCAAAAGCCCTTCTGAAATTGGCCTTCCCCCAAGATAGTCATTTTTCTCTAGCATCAAAGAAAGTAAGCACAATATTTTCTTGGAAAATTGATGATCAATTGAGGAGAATTGAGCGCAAATATATATTGAATGATGGGAGTTCAAAAGGGGTTCAACTTGGAGAGAACCTAATTATGTGCACAAATGAAATTCATAAATTCAAATTTATATACACTTGGATTGATCTCCAACAAAAATTCTCTTTGGGAGTTGATTTAATTCACATTTATAGGCTGGATTCATAAAGAAAATATTCACATTAAGGGAGGTTACTAGGATAGTTCAAATACCAAGATTTTCTTGAGTATTAAAGACAAATTTAATCAATCATCAAGCCCAAAATTAAAATAATCAAGTTGTTATTTGTATCTCATTTTGGGGAACTTTGGCCACACAATGGGGGATTCCAACTTTGATGAGGCATATCTCCTTAACTGTGAGGAGTTATGTCATGTGTCACCTATCATTGGAATAAAAAAGATGAGAATCATCAACGATGATGATCTTACTAGCAAAATCACATTTTCTCCTATCTATTTGCATCAACAAATGTGGGTTTTGATCTGGCTACTGCTTGGTTTGACATCAACGAAAACCAATTTCCAACATCATCCAGGGCATTGCATTTGTTTGTGAGCTCCAAAAAAGCAAAAATACTTATGATAATATATTATTAATGTGGTTCATTTGAGCAAAAGATTACTTGATGAAATACTAAACTTTTGTTGGCCACATTCCAAAAATTTAAAGGTGCATATCAACATTTTAATAACCATATCAACACTACGTTTGAAATCAACATTTTTACCAAGACTAACAGTCATGAAATCAGCTGCAAGTTTAGTTAGAAAACAAACTAACATATAAGAATATACCATTCCTATCCTTTCAAAAATTTGATATCAACACATGCATACAACACACAATCACCCTTTAGATGCCACTTTGTATAACATAGCTCTAATTTGTTATGTTAAAAGTTAAAGTGTAGTACCACCATCGCTTTTCATTTTATCTCTTATTGAGCCCATCCATTCCAAGTGTTGAAGCATGTTCAAAAACACTCTAAAACACTTGCTACCCTCTTATTCCCACTTAGGTTATGGGAGTGCTACCATTTTGTTCTAATTCCACTATATCACATACCTGATTCCTAATGCATTATTAAGGAAACAACATAAATCATTCCCAATTTCCATGTAACTCATATCTATGTTTATTAATATGATATTTACTAGGTAAATACTTTACCTGAAATTATTAACTTTATTACAATAATTGCATTATTGCATTACTTCATACCCACTTAAAATAATTGGGTCAAATTCCAAAGAGGATAAATAATCATTTATTACCTCATATTGATTTATTCACCACAACCTTTATTATTTATCATTTACGCCCAATCCTAAATAGCTGGACCACTTTCCTAAAACAACTATAAATTAAAAATTTCCTTGTTGACCCCACATTGTGTGGAGCAGTGGAACTTTACCTTTTACCACTACACATGATTTATTGCACATACTTTAGCTCTTTACATGCCTTACTTCCGCACATACTTCATCTTTGCACATGCCTTGTTTCCACTATATCACATACCTAATTCCTAATGCCTAATTAAGGAAACAACGTAAATCATTCCCAATTTCCATGTAACTCATCTCTATGTTTAATAACATAATATTTACTAGGTAAATACTTAACCCGAAATTATTAACTTTATTACAATAATTGTATTATTGCATTACTTCATACACACTTAGAATAATCGGGTCAAATTCCAAAGAGGATAAATAATCATTTATTACCTCATATTGATTTATTCACCACAACCTTTATTATTTATCATTTACGCCCAATCCTAAATACCTAGACCACTTTCCTAAAACAACTATAAATTAAAAATTTCCTTGTTGACCCCATTTTGTGTGGAGCAGTGGAACTTTACCTTTTACCACCACACATGATTTAATTTTGCACAGACTTTAGCTCTTTACCTTTTACCACCACACATGATTTTAATTTTGCACAGACTTTAGCTCTTTACATGCCTTACTTCCGCACATACTTCATCTTTACACATGCCTTGCTTCCACTATATCATATACCTGATTCCTAATGCCTAATTAAGGAAACAATGTAAATCATTCCCAATTTCCATGTAACTCATCTCTATGTTTATTAACATGATATTTACTAGGTAAATACTTTACCTGAAATTATTAACTTTATTCCAATAATTTCATTATTGCATTACTGCATACCCACTTAAAATAATCGGGTCAAATACCAAAGAGGATAAGTAATCATTTATTAACTCATATTGATTTATTCGCCACAACATTTATTATCTATCATTTACGCCCCATCCTAAATACCTAGACCACTTTCCTAAAACAACTATAAATTAAATATTTCCTTGTTGACCCCACTTTGTGTGGAGCAGTGGAACTTTACCTTTTACTACCACACATGATTTAATTTTGCACAAACTTTAACTCTTTACATGCCTTACTTCCACACATCATCTTTGCACATGCCTTGCTTCCACACAGTCATTAACTTTGCAAATGCCTTACCTCCACTAGTTTTAGTCTTAGTAATATTTTTCAAGGGGGACACTTATCACACAGTCTTATAGACATTAATATATGCACATACATATTTTCATTAATGGAATTAATAAATATTGTTTCTTGAAGTTAAAAGTTTACCATGTAAGTATAACCCCTCTCAAATATTTTTACAAAAAGTACATTTGGACATACTATTTTCTTTCACGCACTAAATGAACCTAACCCACCAAAAATGCAGGGGAAACATAAAGACTTCCACCAAATGAGGTAGAGTGTCATTACTCACTTACTTTCAAATAAATACCATTGGAAAAATGCTACTACATGGACTATATCAAATTTAATAAAATCTTTCAATTAAATAGTTAATGTGAATTTAAACCCAATTATATTGTGCCTATATTCCATACTTGTACTCATAAATATTACTACGTGGACTATCAAATTTAATAAACTCTTCCAATTGAATAGTTAATGTGAATTTAAACCCAATTAGGTTGTGCCTATATTCAATGCTTGTATTCAGAAGACGATACTTATTACTAGATACCGTGAAATTAAATATAGATGTTCATTCCTATTCGTCCAATTGGCTGTTAATATTTATGACTACTCTAAGGCTCTTTAGGCTTCCCAACTATAACATAACTTATAATCAATCGTTGTATCTTCCATTATTCTCCAACATTTATTTAATGGTTCTAAATGTTGAAAATAGCAACAAGAAATGCTAAAAATAGCACTGTTATAAATAACATTTCGGGATACACTCTCATTTTACTTAGTCCCTGAACTAAAATTGAGAATTAAACTTCGAATTTGATCTTCTCAACTATAACATAACTTATACTCAATCGTTGTATCTTCCATTATTCTCCAACATTTATTTAATGGTTCTAAATGTTGAAACTAGCAACAAGAAATGCTAAAAATAGAAGTGCTAAAAATAGCACTGCTATAAATAACATTTCGGGATACACTCTAATTTTACTTAGTGCCTGAACTAAAATTGAGAATTAAAATTCGAATTTGATCTTAGCAGCTGTTTGTAAAATCATTAATTAATTCATATTGAGTTGATTAGTTGTAGAAAATCAAACATGAATTCTATGTGAAGACATGCAATAGTTTCCCCTTTGATTGAGGAAGTTATCCCTTGATTAAGGAGATCAGGATGAGTTGTACTTTGAGTTGTAATTAGTTAGCTCAATTAACTAAGTTAAGTCCAGTTAGATTAGTTCCAACAGTTTGTGGAACTGATTATCAGTTCAGTTAGTTAATGCATGCATGCACCTGTTGCACTTCAAATAACTGAATATTCTCTCATAAATAACTCATGCATGTTAGTTCAGTCAGAGACCCAATTGAGATCAGATGATGGGAAATTCTATTATCAGTTGCAGGAATATTCCATTGAGGATATCTCTTTCATGTAGAAGGAATTCATTCCTTGGAGATTGCACTGAGTTAAGTCTAGTTAGATTAGTTCCAACAGTTTGTGGAACTGGTTGTCAGTTCAGTTAGTTAATGCATGCATGCAACTGTTGCACTTCAAATAACTGAATATTCTCTCATAAATAACTCATGCATGTCAGTTCAGTCAGAGACCCAATTGAGATCAGATGATGGGAAAGTCTACTATCAGTTGCAGGAATATTCCATTGAGGATATCTCTTGCATGCAGAAGGAATTCATTCCTTGGAGATTGCGCAGTTACTTCTGAGCTTGATGAGTTGTGTGAGAGGTTAATTCACACAGGTGGCAGCCAGAGGACCTAGGAGAAACTGCGCAAGGAAAGAGGAGGCTTGGAGGACTGAGGGAATGCATATGTTGTGTCTATTCAGTCTATGAGCTGAATTGAGGGATTGTACTGAGAGTTGGATATCTTCTAAGCTAAAGTTTTGTGTAATCTAGACATATTTCCACTTGTATGATAATACAGAGATCAGGGTTTTTAGCTAAGGCTTTCCCCAAAGTATTCTTCTGTGTTCATGTGTGATTGCTTTCTTTTTCTATGTTATATGTGTTCTAATTGATCTTGCTCAAAATCGATTAAGCTTCCGTAAGTTTGTTGTAGAAGTAGATCTAGTATTTTGCTTTAGTATATCGCATAATCTATTGATCTACAGTGGGAAATTCTACATGGTATTGGAGCAAAGGTGATCAAAGGAGAGAACAATATACAAAGAAGGGAGAAGTTCAAAGTCTGAAGTTCCTGATTACAGTATTTGAATTCTTATCGCATCTCAAATTTCACCAATGGCATTCAACAATATAAGACTCAAGTATGCCCTTAATGGAAACTTGAATTATATAGCCGGGAATGATAGCATGGAAGCAGTATTAGAGGACAACGGTTTGAAGGACTTCATTGATCAAGATGTCCCCAAGCCAGCAGTAGCTAATGCTACAGAATTAGTGGAATGGAAGAAATGTGTGGCTAGAGCGAGGAGGATTCTTCTAGAGGGAGTTTGAGACCACATAGTCTCGAGTCTCCATGGGAAGGAGACATTGTTTTCAATGTGGAAAACATTGAAAGATCTATATCAGAACAATAACGATCAGAGGAAGTTGGTGCTAAAAGACAAGCTTCAGAAAATAAAGTGTGAAAAGGGTGTCACGATCTCTACATATCTGAACAAGCTCACCACCTAAAAGGATGAGCTTGGAAGTGTATGGATCACGACAGCCGATGATGACATGGTGAGTCTTGCTCTCCTCGGTCTTCCTAAGAGCTAGCATAGCTACCAAGACTCGATAAATGGAAGAGAGAAAATACCATATTGGGAATGACTTTGGTCAGATCTAATGCAGAAGGAGATAAGAAGAAGCACCAGAGATGGATATTCCTCAAAGAAATATGATGAATAAAATCTAGCCTTAACGAGTAAGGCGAGGAAAGGGAAAGGGAAGGCATCCCATTCCAAATCCAGTTCTTCCCATGGTGGGAAGAAGATTGACAAATTGAAAGTGAGATGCTTTCATTGTCATGAGGTAGGCCATTATGCTACGAATTGTCCACAGAAGAAATCCTTGAAGGGATCATATGGTGAGGCATTGGCCTCATAGTTCAAATTAGATTTCTCCCTCATTGCATGCATGGTTTCATCGATGGTGGGGTGTGTTTGGTACCTGGACAGTGGAGCTTCATTCCACATGACCGGTGGCAAGAATCTTTTTAGTACCTTGGAGGATAAGGATCTCCAGATGTGAATCGAGATGGGTGATGATTGAAAGTACTGTGTTTCAGGTGAAGCTACGGTTGTGTTTCAGAGGGAGAATGGAGCTCCTCTCACCCTGACTAATGTAAAGTATGTACTGGGTATGAAGAAGAATCTTGTGCCCGTCGCTATGTTGGAAGACAAAGGCTATGATGTAGTCTTTAGTAAAGGAAGGGTATTCTTGAGGCATATCGGCACTGGATAGACCAAGAGGATTGGGATTCGAGTAAAGAATCTCTACAAGCTAGAGGTAGATGACTGTGCTGCATTGAGTTCCAAAGCAGAGTTGGTGTAGAGCCAAGACGTTGCCGAACTATGACATAGAAGATTGGGCCATTTGCACCATGGGGCCTTAAAGATCATGCAACAGATTTCTACAAGAGTTCCCAAGGGAAAACTGGAATATATGGATACATGCAAAGGTTGTACCTTGGGTAAGTATGCGAAATATTCCTTTCAGGATCGAGATAGTAGACCTAGAGCAATCCTGGAGTGAGTTCATACAGATGTGTGTGGACCATTCTCTATAGCCTCCACCGCTAAAAAAAGGTACTATATTATTTTTATTGATGATTTTTCTCGTAGATGTTGGATCTACTTTATGTAGAAGAAGGATCAGACCTTCTCAAGGTTTTGTGAGTTTAAAGCCTTGGTAGAGAAAGAATCTGGAAAGAAAATAAGGGCCTTGCGTAACGACAACGTTGGAGAGTATGTCTCCCAATAGTTTAAAGACTTATATACAACAGAAGGAATTAAATGGGAGTTGACGGTGCCCCATAACCCACAACAGAATGGGGTGGCTGACAGGAAGAACCGATCGATTATGGGAGTAGCTCAAGCAATGTTACATGACCAAAGGCTACCACTTCATTTGTGGGCTGAGGCATGCAATACAACAGTATACTTGCAGAACATAAGCCTGCATCGTATACTAGGAATGAAGACACAAATGGAAGCCTTTTCTAGGAAGAGACAAGATGTGAGTCACTTCAGGATCTTCGGATCGTCGATATATTGCCATGTGACCAAAGATGCCCAGAAGAAGCTAGATCTAATAGCTAAGTTGCGGATACTTATGTGGTACACTGATACACCCCACAACTATCGAGTGTTCCTACCTACCAGTCAGAGGATAGTGGTACGCAGAGACCTGAAGTTCGACAAGCAAAAAGCCATGTGAGTATCACTTGAGAGGGAGCTTAAGTTGAATGCGAAGGAGGAACTTTCAGTTCCTAAGGAGGAGGAGCCTTAGACTGATGCGGAGGAGCCGCATGCAAAGGATCTGGGAGTGGAGACATCCACTCATGTTGAGTCTTCCAAAGATGGGTGGAAATGCTCAAGGGATGCTGACAGGTTGATGCTGGATGTGAGTGAGAATGTGGGACAGTCATCTTCTCAGTGCAGATAGAGGAGGTCATCCGAGCAGTACACTGGTTACATGGCCCTAGTTGGGGAGTGTGTATGCTGATGCTATGGTGGAGGAGTACGACTCCATCGTTCAGAACTACGTTTGGGGTGTTGTCCAAAGACCTCAGAACAAGTCAGTGGTGAGTTCCCGATGGATTTACAAGGTAAAGCAGGCAGCTAAAGGTAGTGTTGAGAAACATAAGACAAGGTTTCTTGCCTGTGGTTTCTCACATGTTGAGGGGATCGACTATGATGAGACTTTTGCTCTTGTAGCAAGGTACTCATCTATCAGATTGATGTTGGCACTATCAGCTTAGATGGGTGGGAAGATCCATCAGATGGATGTGAAGACTACGCTCCTCGATGGGAAGATTGAGGAAGAGATGTATATTGAGCAGCTGGAAGGTTTTGAGACCTTCGATCGTGAGTCACATGTGTGCCGACTCAAGAAGGCTTTGTACGAGCTGAAGCAAGCACCTCATTCTTGGTACACAAGGATTGAAAGCTATTTCACCAGGTTGGTCTTCACCAAGAGTGAAGAAAATGCAAACCTTTACCACATCATGGTAGAAGGTAAGACATTGATCATTGTTCTTTATGTTGATGATCTGATATTGATCTGTGATGATCAGTTGATAAAGTCTTGGTAGGAGGACCTTGCAAGAGAGTTTGAGATGAAAGACATGGGTCTTATGCACTACTTTGTAGGCATGGAAGTGTGGCAGAAGGATGAGGAATTGTTTGTGTCTCAAGGCAAGTATGCTAATGAGATACTCAGGTGGTTCCACATGGAGAAGTGCAAGCCCATGCAAACTCCTCTAGTTGGTAACTAGAAGAAGGAGGATGCCACTTCAAGTGAGGTAGTAGCTGCTACTGTTTATCGGTAGCTTGCAAGTTCATTGATGTATCTAGTGAACACACGACCAGATTTATGCTTTGTCGTGAACCAGTTGAGTCAAGCTATGTTTCAGCCTACCAAGTTGTTTTGAAAGGCAGCGAAGCATGCGCTGAGATACCTCAAAGGCACATCTTAGTATGGATTATGGTACAGACGAACAGAAGGAGTGAAGCTTCAGGGCTTCATAAATGCAGATTGGGTAGGGATTCCATCAGACCGGAAGAGCACTTCAGGAGGAACCTTCAACCTTGGTTCAGCTGCAGTTTCTTGGTACAACAGGAAACAGAGGTCAGTTGCACTTAGCTCAATATAGGTTGAAAAAATGGCTACGAGTCCAACAACATGTGAGGCCATTTGGATGCGAAAGATTTTAGTTGGATTGTTTGGTCAGAGGATGGATCCAACTGTGATCTACTGCGATAATCAGAGTTGTATCACACTCTCTGAGAATCTAGTATTTCATGACAGGTCCAAGCACATTTATATTCGATATCATCATCTTCAAGACTATGTGGTGAAGAGGATCATGTTGCTGTATATTTCGACCGAGGAAAAGGATGCAGATATTTTGACTAAGGCATTGCCAAAATGCAAGTTCAATTTCCACAGAGACATGATTGGGGTGATTGATAATCCCTTTCTTGTTGAGAGGGATTGTTGAAAATAGCAACATGAAATGCTAAAAATAGAAGTGCTAAAAATAAAACTATCATAAATAGCATTTCGGGATACATTCCAATTTTAGTTAGTCCGTGAACTAAAATTAAGAATTAAAATTCGAATTTGATCTTAGCAGCTATTTGTAAAATAATTAATTAATTCATCTTGAGTTAATTAGTTGTAGAAAATCAAACATGAAGTCTATGTGAAGACATGCAATAGTTTCCCCTTTGATTGAGGAAGTTATCCCTTGATTAAGGAGATCATGATGAATTGTACTTTGAGTTGTAATTAGTTAGCTTAGTTAATTGAGTTAAGTCCAGATAGATTAGTTCCAACAGTTTGTGGAACTGATTGTGAGTTCAGTTAGTTAATGCATGCATGCATGTAACTGTTGCACTTCAGGTAACTGAATATTCTCTCATAAATAGCTCATGCATGTCAGTTTAGTTAGAGACCCAGTTGAGATAAGATGATGGGATAGTGTACTATCAGTTGCAGGAATATTCCATTGAGGATATTGCTTGCATGCAGAAGGAATTCATTCCTTGGAGATTGAACAATTACTTCTGAGCTTGATGAGTTCAAGTGACAGCCAGAGGACCCAGGAGAAATTGCACAAGGAAATAGGAGGCTTGGAGGATTGAGGGAAGGAATATGTTGTGTCTATTCAGTCTATGAGCTGAATTGAGGGATTGTACTGAGAGACAGATATCTTGTGAGCTAAAGTTTTGTGTAATCCAAACATATTTCCACTTGTATGATAATACAAAGATTGGGGTTTTTAGCTGAGGCTTTCCCCAGAGTATTCTTCTGTGTTCATGTGTGATTGATTTCTCATTCTCTGTTATATGTGTTCTAATTGATCTTGCTCAAAATTGATTAAACTTTCGCAAGTTTGTTGTAGAAGTAGATCTAGTATTTTGCTTTAGTATATTGCATAATATGTTGTCTACAGTGGGAAATTCTACATTAAAGGCCCCAAATTAGTGTTACCACAAGTTTACATACTTCCAACTTAATGTTAGTTATAAAATATTGCACAACAATATCATTTCATTAACATGAACAAAATTTACACTTGGTTCAAAAAAAATCTACTCGAAACTGGAGAAGGTATAACCACTCTCCACCCAACCATATTCCAACTACACTGGAACTTTCATGCAACTAATTAATGAGCTGCAAAATTGTACTTTTTGTTGTGAAATAATTAGCTCTATATTTGACCAATTACTCCTTTTCCCCTAAAATTATCTCTAAATCCCTTAATATACACCATGGGAAGCTAAGATATGAACTGTGATTGCTAGTTTTCTCATTTACATTCATAGGTTAGAACTAGAGGATGATTAAAGAGTAGTGCGATATTCTATATAAATGTATTGTATAATAAAATTAAAAGGTGTTAACTTGAAATTGCAAAGGTATGAAACCGATATGATGTGGTTGTAGGCATATGACAATCAAGGAAAGAGACTCATGGCACCTACAAAATTAACCACATGATATAAAGAGGTAACAATTTTAGTTCGAACATCTGCGAGGATTATGCTCAGGTGCAAGTACTTGCATATTATTCCATGGAAATTTTACACTGGACTAATCATGTATCAATCCATTATATGGATTTTCTCTATGGTCAAGAAAAGAATCCTATGTTTCACAAGTTGTTGTATTATCAGTTGAATATTGTTTGAAGATGTGTCAACATGTAACAACCATTACTATGCCAAGGGCCTATGTATTATTTCTCATAACCTCTCTTTGTTATATCTGGCATTTACTTGGAAATTCAATGTATCACGCGATAATTTTTTTTTGGTTAGTATAGCTTCTGAATTTAGATGTTCTGTTGGGACTTAGATTCTCCTTCGTCCTATAAATAGGTGTACTCAACACAAAACAGGTGGTACGAGAATTATGTTGTAATTTTGTTTTTTTAAATATAAATCCTATCTGTGGATGTGTTGGCATGTATACTAAAGTTGTGCTGGTGAGTTTGTGAGTTTGTAGGCGTAGGCCAAACCCCAAGTTGGGCCCGTTCGAGGTAAGTTCGTGTGTTGAGTTTATTTTTGTAAGCTATGTATTTGTTTCTTGCAAAATTGTGTGTTTTAGTTTGGTTATGGATTAAGTAGGATCAACCAAATAATTTATGCAAGATGTATGTATTTCATTGATGTAGTGTGTTAGAAATTACCATGTTTATTTTCTTGTTACTTTCTTGGGACATTTTGATTTTGAAAATATAAGGGTGATGAACCAACTACTACAAAATCATCAGTAGTTGTTGTGAAACGAGCAACCTTTCTATAACAATAGTTGGCACGAATCACAATCTTACATATTTGTCTACCCTCGATAGGAAGAGTGACCTGGAATCGAGTGTTGAAGATCTTAATTTATAAAGTACCCTACAACTGAACCTAGGAAGGGAGGTTAGGATTTGATTGGACTTAGGTTCCACATAGCATGTAGGTTCTATTCTTTGCATATAGGGTTGGAAGGAATTATGATGCTTGTGTATACAACACTGAGAGCCTCGTAACTCTAGTGGATATTGTGTTGAGAAGTTAAATGATCAAGTGAGTTCTTAAGCTTATCAAGCTTATCTTAATTAGAAAACAAGTACCATCATTTTTGGAATTGTCGGTGAGCAGAAACTTAGAAATGTTAAGATTGCTACCTTAGGTCAAATAGGAATGACACTAGGAGTAGAAGCAACCAAGGGGAGATAGTTAGTTAATCCCTTTTTGTAACCTACATCTTGAATGTCCTGCACTTAGAGCATATTATTTAGAACACCATAGGTAAGAAAAGTAAAATTCTTTTAGGGCCCCAACATGTGGTGTAGTACGAGCCACACCTACTAGCATCTTGGAAAATGAAAAAGGGATCATGTGAAGGTCACTTTTTTTCAAAATAATGCAGTGGGGTAGTCATCGAAAGGAGAAGCACCAATGAGGGAAGAGTTTACATTGGATGATGAGCCAGAAAGTTCTTTAGGTTCCAATAAATTTCAAAATCTAAAAGCTCCAAAAGGGGAAAGGATGGTAGATGAAGAGGTAAATGGACCTAGGCAACAAATACTTGTTACTTTCGAATTTCCCATCCATGACCCTATTGTGAAATTCAAAATGAAGAACATCCCCCTTTCTTCACTTCCAAAATTTCATGGCCTATCTAAGGAAGACCCAAATACTTGCTTTCTTTTGATGCTCTTTTCCTCAAACCGCAACCCTTATTTTCTTTGACTCTCACATTGTTGTGACTCATGCCACATAGTTGTTGTTGCAACTCATTCAATGTTGTTTTTGGAACTATGAGGAAAGGTGTTGCAACTACATGCCAGTTGTAACAACACATTAATCAATTGAAAAAATATCATCTATATCATCTATGGATTATTCAGGTAGTCAAACAACCAATATCCTTGCACAAGAAAAATACAAATAGTTGCTTATAATGGAAAGAATGACTCAACTGCACTTGTCATATAGCTAATTATGTCAGCATGTGCTCAATTTTTGCTATCTTTTTTAACCTTGATGTAATAAGGTGGAACAACCTAATTATCTTAGATGTCCATCAACTTCTTTGGTTAATCTAGATAGAGAGCACTATGTATAAAAACCCATGCTCTCCTTGAGTTGAGTTAATCAATATTTCATTGTATTTTTAGTTTTTTGTAATATAAAGTTCATTTTCATTCCAATCAATAAATGGTGTGTTGAGTATCTAGTTCCTTACTCATTTTCTGACCAGTGTCTTGTTTAAGGATGTAGGCCCCTCTTCTTAGTTTATAGAGTAGTTGTAGTATCTTATATATATATATATATATATAGAGAGAGAGAGAGAGAGGAGAGAGAGAGAGAGAGAGAGAGAGAGAGAGAGAGAGAGATTATTTCCAACAATTATTCTAACTCTAATATTTCCTTTATTGGAACTCAGAAGTTCAATTGTTGTAACTCTAATATTTTGTGTCACTGCAACTCTGCATTATAGGTTTATTGCTACAACTTTGGGAATTCATATTGTTGCAACTTTGTATTGTAGGTTTATTATTGCAATTCATTCATTAGCATTGTCATTAATTACGAAATAATTGTTGTCATGAAATTACCCAACAATTTGTGACATAGGTCGTTGTTACAACTCCTATTGCTACAACTCCATGCTAGCACTAGAACACTTTATTTTCCAAGATTGTGATTTCTCTGTTTTCGTCAATTTGATTATTCTATTTACATCATCTGATTTATAAAAATCTCCTTTATGAAAAAAGTGTGGCTTGATGATGGTTTGTGATTTATTGCATTATATCACATGTGTAACTTCATTTTTTACAACAACTAAGATCATTTTAACACTAGCACAAGTAACCTCATATTCCTGTGTGATTTATTTTTTTGCAGGTGTGACTTATTTCTTTGTAAGATTTACTTTCCTGCAATTGTGGATTGGATTGCAAGTAAATTTCCCCAAGTAAATTTTCCCTACTGACTTGTGAAAGTAACCCAATATCTTATATTGCGATGCTCATTTATTTTATTACAATTATAAATTATAAATTGTAATATCATATATGTACATGATAATTCACAAATTGCATATGAATCTCATTGAAAATTAAATATAGTCCTCTTAGTTGTCTTTCTGAAAAATTAGAAAAATAATTAAAATGATGTTGAAACCTTATATAATGGTTGGATAACAAATCTCTCTCATCGCCAATTTGTCCATGTCGTGAATAGGAAATAAATGTGGTGGGTTGGTTGCTCCAAAGTTCCCAAGGTTGGCATGGTCTTCCTAAAAATACCAATTCCCAATATGGATAAGAATCTTCTCGGCTTGTTTGGATAATCCGGGACATTATGTTCTAAAGATATATTGATAAACACATGAAATGAAAGAATAACTATTGGATCTCTTTAGCTACCAATGGCTTTTGTTGAACGTGTCATTATGTTACTTGGTGAATATCGTTGGTTTCTGATGGTTTCTTAAGTTGTGCTCATTCTCATTTTCTAGCGTGATTGACCTTGAGAATAAAGCTTTCTGAATTATCGTTGTAAGTCTTACTTTCAATTGTTCATTGAACGCCATTGATATTTGGTATGTCATGCCACACCATGACCACTGATGAGCTTTATGCATATAATGGTTTCAACGATCGTTGAAGAATGGTTTCAACGATCTGGTTTGCTAATCCTGTATGGTATCATTGAACATCGACATAAACCTTTACGTTGAATGCATTGTTACTCGTCATATATTGCTGGTTGTCGATGGTCTTATTAGCTGTGGACAAAACTTACAAGGTGCATTGATTTATTTGGCCCTTCGGATTTTGTTGATGCCTGAGGGACTTATTAAGTATGGATGACTTTTATTATGTCATGCACGTAGCACCCGATGAATATTACTAGAGCCAAAAAGGTCGTTGACTATCAGCAGAGTATGATACGTTGCTTCACCTAATGAGAATTGCGTATCGTTGACGAGATGATGGCAACTGGTAGAATTTAGTAGGTCGTGCCATTTATTGATCACCAATAGTCTTGTCGACTGTTGGTGGTATTTGTTGTGTCGAACCAAAACATGACCCTACAGATTTTGTAATGGCCAATGGCAAAAGATTTTTTTTCCTGTGTTGAGAAGTTTATTATTGTGCTAACCTTTTTCTCTCGGATATCCATGGAATCATTTATTGATTGATTTTTTCCAAAGAAATGCTCATCAATGATTAGCCAAAAAAAAAGCGCTAAAACAATGAAAGTCTTACCCTAAAAATTTCAACACTAATAATCAATTTGCAAATCTACTTTTAACCAAGTGAGTAAACAAAACTGAGATGGGATGAAATTCTTGAACGGTATATGTGTTATCTCATGTCAAAGAAACTTAGACCCAAGCCAACTAGTTAGTAAGTTAGATAACCATATAATTTTCAAAAATAATTTTTCTCTTTAAAAATTTTTGAGGTTGGTTATAACTACTAGCAACATTGTTGGAAATATTAAGGGGTAAATTAATATTTCTCTTACAATTAATTAATTATAAAATTTATATCATGAATAACAGAATAATTTATCAACATATCACAAGAGTAATACACAAAATATTTTTAGGTGGAAACCCTTCCATGAGAAAAACCATTGAACACTTTTCTAATAATTTGTCAGTACAAAAAAATTTCATCTTCAACTAAGCTCTAACTTCTTAGTACTTTAGAAAAAACACTCAATTTGTCTGGAAGCTCCATGTTAGGGTACATCCCTAACCCCCTTATTTATGTAATAGGGTCGAGTCATAGTTATAGTCAGTTAAGGAGTCAATAAAGCTCGTATTAATAATTGTAAGTGGTTGACCCGCATTTAAAGAAAGAGACCATAGTTAGTTGCAAACGGGCCATGGTATTAGATAGATGGTATTAAGAGAACCATGGTACTGACCCATGGTATTGCATGCATGAATCCTATATAAAGGATTGAGACTCCCCATTAAGGAGCGTCGTGTCTTATTTTGTAATCGAGCCCTGTTCTATTGAAGGATGCCCCCTCGAAGAGGCAAGTGAACATTGCTTTCATCTCTGAATAATAAAATACATGTTGTTATTTCTTATTTTGTTCTGTGTTTTGGGTTGTGTTTCTTCGTATATTTGGTATTCTAGCATCTTTTCGCAGGTCAAGAGCATAACAAGTGGTATCAGAGTGTTTTCTAGGGCCGGTGGTATCTCCATTTTTAGCAGAACTTTTTTTTGGCTAGAGATGTGTTCCAACATCTTTAAATCATGGGAACTTTCATTGAGCGCATAAACCTATGGATTTGGGAGGCATACATGTAGGAAATACAAAAGGTGGTCATGCTTGTTGGACTCCCTTGTAACCCCTGAGGGTACCCCTTTGAGTAGTAGCGCATTAGATAGAACCATGTACGAACTGTCTTCCACGTACCTTCTAGGTATATAAGAAGCCCCCTAGGCTCACCTGAAATGTCGCCGTAGATAAACTGTTGGTCGTTTTGTTGCTGCAGTACACCAAGAATAGCACTCGGGGAGATTACATGCACGTATAATAGGGTAGTCAGGTAGTATGGTTAAGGGTACAGTTGATCCTCCTTATTTAGTGCCCTGAAAGATTAGGCCGGGTACTACTATTAGACCCTTATGTATATTGCGATCCCTAGCACCTGACACTCCTTGAGACCATAGTTCCCTCATCTCTCTAAAGATCGACCATTATCTTCTTCACCAGATCAGACCTAGTAGTTGAGATTCTGTCACTACCGCAATAATCAGATCCACCAGTTCAGGGTCTACCACCATAGTACCATTCAGATCTAGTAGCTGGGGTTCTGTCGTCGCCGCAGTCCAACTCACATTTAGCAATTAAGGGTTTTGCAAACAAATCTGACCATTTATGTAGGGAGGCTTGTGGCTCCTATACCCTGGGGTGATTCTTGCACGACATTGGGCAAGATTAACTTTTCTAGAAATTGGCCACTGCAGTATTGATAAGCAGGGAGTAAAACTCATTTCAGAGTAAAACAAAAAAAATAAAAAATTGAGGCTTTCCCGAGACGCTTATAAGAGACTTAGCCCATAAGAACCAAGACGACTAGCTTAGCGCGGTGGTACCATTCACTTGTTAGCTTCAATTTTCGGGTGGTCCTAAATTTTTTCAAAGTGATGACAAGTGACCAAGATTTGTGTATGGCAGAAACCAGAGCTCAAGTCATGGCCAACAAGAAGATAGAGCACCTTGAACATAGGTTGGATAAATTCTAGAGCCTAATAGACAAGATGCAAAAATTCATGGACCAATTAAAACGGAGTAGGTCAAGGTTGCATTGAGAGTCACATGGTAGTGAGGAAGACCTGGAAGGAGAATCTAGCCATTATATTCACTCCCATGAAAATCACCAACATTCCCACCCTCGACCACCCAAGCTAGACATCTACCAATTTGATGGCTCTAATTCGGAAATATGGGTAGCACAAATGGAACAATATTTCACTTTGAATCACATCGTAGATGATGAAACTAAACTACGTGTGGGAGGCCTTTACTTAGACCAAGAAAGATGGCAATGGTGGCAGTGGTGGTAGTGACATCATAAATTATATCTAAGGACAATTACTTGGTAGGTGTTCACAAAATCCATTTGTGACCGCTTTGACCGTGAATCTAATTTTTTGGGTCGTCTTACTAAGCTCAGACAAACAAGAACAACAAACGACTACATTATAGCCTTTGATACATTGGCCTTTTGCATAGCAGGTTTGGGGGATGAATTCTACTTGGAATGTTTTATAAGTGGTCTCAAAGAAGCCATCCAAGCCCACTTCCGGATGCACCACCCAACCACATGGATGGAAGTTCGCACAAAGGCTATCAAAGTGGAACGTGCTTTAGCGGCCCAGTCGCCTCGTCCAAATTTCATAGTCAAGGGATGCCCCACCCAGGCTCAGGGCACTACCCAAACACTTAAGTTTCAAAAGGCGTCCCCTACAGAAATGCTTGAAAGAAGAAAGTAAGGATTGTGTTACTACTATGATGACAAATACTCCCCGGGGCATAAATGCAAGGAACCCAAATTCTTTCAAATTGATGCTATTGATCACAGTTCATCTAAGGAAGCCCTACCCTTTGAGGGACTAGAGGAGGAAGATGAGGACAACCAGTAGGACAATGAGCTCCCAGATACACCAGAAGAACCAATTATCTTGCTCCATACTTTGGTAGGCATTTCTTCTCCCCAAACTCTCAAAATCAGAGGTTTTATTAAACATATTCTGATAGTAGTATTGACTGATAGTGGCAGCACACATCACTTTATCCATCAAAGAGTCACAGAAGATGTTCATTGTTTTGTCAGAGCAGTCTCTAATTTCCAGGTCCAGATTTTTGATGGGGGGACAATGAAATGTGAAGGACGTTGTGAAAATATCAAACTTCAGATGGGAGATTACCACCTGAAAACCCACATGTTTGCCATGAACATGGGTGGTTGTGACATTGCCTTGGGTGTTGAATGGCTCCACACACTAGGCCCAATCACAATGGATTTCCAGGAGTTATATATGAGCTTTAAGAAAAATGACCACACGCATACCCTCCACGGACTCCAGGCAGGTACTCCTATCATTAGCTCACATCGAATGGAAAAGTTGTTAAAAAAGGGCCATCATGGAGTTATCACCCAATTTAATGTCATCCAAGCCATCGAGCCCACTACTCTTCATATTCATCCTGAGATGCAACAGGTCTTAAACAGCCACCCACAAGTCTTTGATAAACCTCATGAGCTTCCACCCTCTAGAGGGGAACATGATCATAGCATCACTTTGGTACTAGGGGCATAACCACCGAATGTGCACCCATATATATACCCTTTCACCCAAAGAATGAAATTGAAAAAATCATCAAGGAACTCCTGGAAGCTGGTGTCATTTGTCCTAGAATCGGTCGTTATTCATCACCTGTGGTCATGGTGCTCAAGAAAGATGGGGAATGGCGCATGTGTCTAGACTTTAGGGTCCTCAACAAGCTCACAGTCAAAGATAAATTCCCTATCCTGGTTGTTGATAATTTTCTAGATGAACTAAATGGTGCCCAATTCTTTACTAAGCTAGATCTTCGCTTGGGCTATCATCAAATATGCATGAAAGAAGTAGACATTCCCAAGACTACTTTCTAAACTCATGAATGCCATTATGAGTTCCTGGTCATGCCATTTGGTCTCTGTAATGCCCCATCCACTTTTGAGAGCCTCATGAATCACCTGCTCAAACCATATCTCAAAAAATTTGTCCTTGTTTTCTTTGATGACATTCTCATCTACAACCTCACCTAGGAAAAACTTCTTCAGCATGTAGACCTGCTCTTGCAACTGCTCCGGAAGCATAAATTATTTGTCAAATTGTCTAAGTGCTCTTTTGGCATGGAAGAAGTCGAGTATTTGGGCCACATTGTGGGGCGTGAAGGTGTCAGGGTGGATCCCAAAAAGATCCGCGCAATGCAGGATTGGCCCCAACCAAAGACCTTGAAGAGTTTGAGAGGATTCTTGGGTCTCATTGGCTACTATCGCAAATTTCTCTACAATTATGGTCGCATTGCTAGACCCTTCACTCACCTTCTCAAGAAAAATTCATTCCTCTGGATTGATGAAGCATGACAGGCATTTATGGCTCTCAAACAAGCAATGTGTTCCACTCCCATATTGGCACTAGTCGACTTCACGAAATCTTTTGTGATTGAATGTGATGCTTCAGGTATAGGTATTGAGGTTGTATTAATGCAGGAAGGTCAACCCTTGGCCTTCACCAGCCAACAACTAAGTGGGAAACATCTAGGACAATCTACCTATGAGAAAGAGACTTACATGTAGTGGATACCTGGTACCCATACTTATTGAGGCGACATTTCCAAATCCACACAGACCATCAAAGCCTCAAATATTTTTTGGAGCAATGACTATCCTCGCCATAGCAAAATAAATGGGTAGCCAAAATGTTGGGATATGATTATGAGATAATTTACAAGAAAGGGCACAAAAATGTCGTAGCGGATGCTTTATCATGCCAATTTGAGGAGGATGACACCCTGCTAGCAATCTCTCTTCCCATTCCAGATTGGATTGAAGAAGCCCACAAGGAATGGTTTTCACATCCTTCGCTCTCCCAACTCATAAATAACTTGTCAGAAGATCCTAATTCCACAGTGAGCTACTCTTGAAAGTATGAGATTCCTAACTACAAGGATAAAGTAGTGATATCAATGACATCCATGTTGAAAATAGCAACAACAAATGCTAAAAATAGAAGTGCTAAAAAAAGCACTGCTATAAATAGCATTTTGGGATACCTTCCTATTTTAGATAGTCCCTAAACTAAAATAGAGAAGTAAAATTTGAATTTGATCTTAGAAATTGTTTGAAAAATAATTAATTAATTCATCTTGAGTTAATTAGTTGGAGAAAATCAAACATGAAGTTTATGTGAAGACATGCAATATTTTCTCCATTGATTGAGGAATTTATCCTTAGTTAAGGGGATGAGGATGAGTTGTACTTTGAGTTGTAATTAGTTAGCTTAGTTATCTGAGTTAAGTCTAGTTAAATTAGTTCAAATATTTTGTTGAACTAATTGTGAGTTCAGTTAGTTAATGCATGCATGCATGTAACTGCTGCACTTCAAATAACTGACTATTCTCTCCTAAATAACTCATGCATGTCAGTTCAGTTAAAGACCCAGTTGAGATCAGGTGATGGGACAATGTATTATCAGTTGTAGGAATATTCCTTGGAGGATATCTCTTATCTCTTGGATGCAGAAGGAATTCATTCCTTAGAGATTGCGTAGTTACTTCTTCAGTTTAGTGAGTGTGAATGAGGTCAATTCACATAGGTGGAATCACTAGACCCCAAGGAAAATTGTGCAAGGAAATTGGAGGCTTGGAGGGCTAGAGGAAGAAATATGTTGTGTCTATTCAGTCTGTGAGTTGTATTGTTCTATTGCAAAGAGAGTAGGATAGATTGTGAGCTTATTCTTTTTTTAATCTGAACAAATTTCCACTTGTATGACATTACAAAGATTGGGATTTTAGGCTGAGGCTTTCCCCATGATTATTCTTCTATGCTCATGTGTGATTTATTTCTCATTCTCAGTTATATGTGTTCTTATTGATCTTGCTCATATTCGATTAAGCTTCTGCAAAGTTTGTTGTAGAAGTAGATCTTGTATTTTGCTTTAGTAAATTGCATAATCTGTTGATCTATAGTGGGAAATTTTACATGGTATCAAAGCAAAGGTGATCAAAGGAGATAACTGTATACAAGAAGGGAGAAGTTTGAAGTTTGAGGTTCCTGAATATAGAAATCGATTTCTTATCACATCTCACTTTCACTAATGGCGTTCAATGGTTTAAGGCTCGAGTATGCCCTTGATGGCATCTTGAATTATATAGCCTGGAAGGATTGCATGGAAGCAGTATTAGAGGATAATGGTCTAAAGGACTTCACTGATCAAGAATTCCCCAAGCTTGCAGCGGCCAATGCTATTGAATTGGTCGAATGGAAGAAATGTGTGGCTAGAGCAAGGAGAATCCTTCTGGATCCATGGGGAGGAGACACCATAGTCTCGAGTATCCATGGGAAGGAGACACCATTTTCGATGTGAAAAACATTGAAAGATCTATATCAGAACATCATTGATCAGAGGAAGCTAGTGCTGAAAGACAAGCTTCGGAAAATCAAGTGTGAAAAGGGCGATACGATCTCTACATATCTGAACAAGCTCACCACCTACAGGGATGATATTGGAAGTGTAGGGATCATGACAACCGATGATGACATGGTGAGTCTTGCACTCCTTGGTCTTCCTAAGAGCTAGCATAGCTACCAAGACTCCTTAATGGAAGAGAAAAACTGCCAGATTGGGAACGACTTTGGTCAGATCTGATGCAAGAGGAGATAAGAAGAAGCACCAGAGATGGATCCTCATCAAAGCAAGATGATGAGGAAAATCTAGCCTTAGCGAGTAAGGCAAGGAAGGGGAAAGGGAAGGTGTCCCAATCCAAATCCAGTTCTTCCCATGGTGGGAAGAAGTTTGACAAATCGAAAGTGCGATGCTTTCATTGTCATGAATTGGGCCATTAAGCTACGAATTGTCCACATAAGAAATCCAAGAAGGGATCCTCGAAGGGATCTGATGGTGGGGCACTGGCCTCATAGTTTGAGTTGGATTTCTCTCTTATTACATGCATGGTTTCATCCATGGTGGGATGTGTTTGGTACCTAGACAGTGGAGCTTCATTCCACATGTCAGGTGACAAGAATCTTTTCAGTACCTTGAAGGAGAAGGATCTCGAGATGCGGATCGAGATGGGCGATGATGGAAAGTACCGTGTTTCAGGTGAAGGTACAGTTGTGTTTCAGAGGGAGGATGGAGCTCCCCTCACCCTGACTGATGTAAAGTATGTGCCAGGTCTGAAGAAGAATCTTGTGTCCATTGCTATGCTAGAAGATAAAGGCTATGATGTAGTCTTTAGTAAACGAAAAGTATTTCTGAGGCATATCGGCACTGGACAAACCAAGAGGATAGGGATTCGAGTTAAGAATCTCTACAAGCTGAAGGTAGACGATTGTGTTGCATTGATTTCCAAAGCTGAGATGGTGCAAAGCCAAGATGTTGGCGAGTTATGGCATAGAATATTGGGCCACTTGCACCATGGAGCCCTGAAGATCATGCAACAGATTTCTACCAGACTTCCCAAGGGAAAATTGAAGCAGACGAATACATGCAATGGTTGTACCTTTGGTAAGTATGTGAAATCCTCCTTTTTGGATTGAGATAATAGAGTTAGATCAATCCTAGAGTGAGTTCACTCAGATGTTTGTGGACCATTCTCTACAGCCTCCACTGCTAAACAAAGGTACTATGTTATTTTTATTGATGATTTTTCCCATAGATGTTGGATCTACTTTATGCAAAAGAAGGATCAGACCTTCTTGAGGTTTTATGAGTTTAAAGCCTTGTCAGAGAAAGAATCTAGAAAGAAAATAAAAGCCTTGCATAGCAACAATGGTGGAGAGTATGTCTTCGAGCAGTTTAAGGACTTCTGCACTGCAGAAGGAATTAAACATGAGTTGATGGCACCCCATAACCCAGCGAAGAATGGGGTGGCGAAAAGGAAGAACAAAATGATTATGGGAGCAGCTCAATCGATGTTGCATGACCAAAGCCTACCACTACATTTGGTATGCAATACAGTAGTATATTTGCAAAACATAAGCCCACACCGTATACTGGGAATGAAGACACCTATGGAGGCCTTTTCTAGGAAGCGACTAGATGTGAGTCACTTATGAATCTTTGGATCATTAGTTTACTGCCATGTGACCAAAGATGCCAGGAAGAAGCTAGATCCAACAACTGAGTTGGGAATACTTGTGGGGTACACAAATACACCCCACAACTATTGGGTGTTCCTTCCTACCAATCAAAGGACAGTGGTATGCAGGGATCCGAAGTTCGACAAGCAGAAAGCCATGTGAATATCACTTGATAGGGAACTTAGGTTGCATGCAAATGAGAAATTTTCAGTTCCTAAGGAGGAGCCTCACATTGATGCGAAGCAGCTGCATGCAAAGGATCTAGGAGTGGAGACATCCACTCATGCTGAGACTTCCAGTGATGGGTGGAAATGCTCAAGGCAAGCTGACAGGTTGATGCTGCATGCGTGGGAAAATGTGGGACAACCATCTTCTTAGTGCAGACAGAGGAGTTTTCCCAAGCAGTACACTGGTTACATTGACCTAGTTGGGGAATGTGTAGATTCCGAGCCTTCTTCATTTGAGGAGGCAGTGCAGCAACCAGTCTGGGTTGATGCAATGGTGGAGGAGTACAACTCCATCGTGCAGAACTATGTTTGGGATGTTTTCCCGAGACCTAAAGACAAGTCAGTGGTGAGTTCCAGATGGCTTTACAAGGTAAAGTAGGCAGCTAATGGTAGTGTTGAGAAACATAAGGCAAGGTTTGTTGCCCATGGTTTCTCACAAGTTGAGGGGATCGACTACAATGAGACCTTTGCTCCTGTAGCAAAGTACTCATCTATCATATTGATGTTCGTGCTATCAGCCTAGATGAATTGGAGGATCCATCAGATGGACGTGAAGACAACATTCCTCAATGGGAAGATTGAGGAGGAGGTGTACATTGAGCAGCCAGAAGGTTTTGAGACCTTCGATCGTCAGTCGCATGTGTGCTGACTCAAGAGGGCTCTGTATGGGCTGCAGCAAGCACCCCATGCTTGGTACACTAGGATCGATAGCTATTTCACCGGGTTGGGCTTCACCAAGAGTGAAGCAGATGCAAACCTTTACTACGTCATGGTAGAAGGTAAGCCATTGATCATTTTTCTTTATGTTGATGATCTGATTTTGACAGGTGATGATCAGATGATCCAGTCTTGCAAGGAGGACCTTGTAAGAGAGTTCGAAATGAAAGACATGGGTCTTATGCACTACTTTCTAGGCAAGGAAGTGTGGGAGAGAGATGGATAAGTTTTTGTGTCTCAAGGAAAGTATGCCAATGAGATCCTCAAGTGGTTCCATATGGGGACATGCAAACCTATGCAAACTCCTCTAGCTGGGAATTGGAGGAAGGAGGATGCTACCTCAGGTGAGGTAGTAGCTATTATTATTTATCAGCAGCTTGTGGGTTCACTTATGTATTTGGTGAACACATGACCTGACTTATGCTTTGTGGTGAACCAGCTGAGTAAGCTATGGTTCAACCTACCAAGCTGTTTTTGAAGGCATCGAAGCATGTGCTGGGTTACCTGCGAAGCACATCTCAGTTTATATTGTGGTACAGAAGGATAGAGGGAGTCCATCAGACTGGAAGAGCACTTCTGAAGGAATCTTCAACCTTGGTCCAGCTGTAGTTTCCTGGTACAGTAGGAAACAAAGATTAGTTGCACTTAGCTTAGCAGAGGCTGAATACATGGCTGCTAGTCAAGCTGCATCTAAGGCCATTTGGATGCGGAAAATTCTAGTGAGATTTTTTGGTCAGGGGATGGATCCTACAATGATCTACTGCGATAATTACAGTTGTATCAAACTCTTTGAGAATCCAGTTTTTCATGACAGGTCCAAGCGCATTGATATCTGGTATCACCTTCTTCGAGACTGTGTGGTCAAGAGGATCATATTGTTGTTTTATGTTTCAACTGAGGAACATGATGCAGATATTTTGGTGAAGGCATTATGAAAATGCAAGTTCGAGTTCCACAGAGATAGGATTGGGGTTACTAATAATCCCTTTCTTGTTGAGAGGGAGTGTTGAAAATAGAAACATGAAATGCTAAAAATAGAAGTGCTAAAAGTAGCACTGCTATAAATAACATTTCGGGATACCTTCTTATTTTAGTTAGTCCCTAAACTAAAGTTAAATTCGAATTTGATCTTAGCAACTATTTGAAAATTAATTAATTAATTCATCTTGAGTTAATTAGTTGGAGAAAATCAAACATGAAGTCTATGTGAAGACATGCAACAGTTTCTCCATTGATTGAGGAATTTATCCCTTAGTTAAGGAGATGAGGATGAGTTGTACTTTGAGTTGTAATTAGTTAGCTCAATTATCTAAGTCCAGTTAGATTAGTTCAAATAGTTTGTGGAACTAATTGTGAGTTTAGTTAGTTAATACATGCATGCATGTAACAGTTGCACTTCAGATAACTGATTATTCTCTCATAAATAACTCATGCATGTCAGTTCAGTCAGAGACCCAGTTGAGATTAGGTGATGGGACAGTGTACTATCAGTTGCAGGGATATTCCTTGGAGGATATCTCTTGCATGTAGAAAGAATTCATTGCTTAGAGATTGCGCAGTTACTTCTTCAGTTTAGTGAGTGTGAATGAGGCCAATTCACACAGGTGGCATCATTGGACCCCAAGGAAAATTGTGCAAGGAAATAGGAGGCATAGAGGGTTGGAGGAAGACATATGTTGTGTCTATTCAGTCTATGAGTTGTATTGTTCTATTGCAGAGAGAGTAGGATAGCTTGTGAGCTGATTCTTTTTGTAATCTGAACATATTTCCACTTGTATGATATTACAAATATTGGGGTTTTAGGCTGAGTCTTTCCCCAAGATTATTCTTTTGTGTTCATGTGTGATTGCTTTCTCATTCTCAGTTATATGTGTTCTTATTGATCTTGCTTATTCGATTAAGCTTCTGCAAACTTTGTTGTAGAAGTAGATCTTGTATTTTGCTTTAGTATATTGCATAATCTATTGATCTATAGTGGGAAATTTTACAATCCACCCTCAAAATGAGGATTTTGACAGAGTTGCACTCATCTCCCACTATAGATCATGCAGGCTTTTAGAAGACTTATGCTCACACTCGTCTCTCCTTCTTTTGGACAAGCATGAAAACTGACATTCTTACTTTTGTAGTTGAATGTGATGTGCGTCAGTGTCACAAAGGAGAAAAATTGAAGTCCCCAAGCACTTGCCCATTCCTGCCTCAATCTGGATGGATGTTTCTATGGATTTAATTACTGGTCTTCTGAAGTGAGACAAAAATTCAGTCATCATGGTGGTTATGAACAAACTTTCTAAGTATGATCATTTTTGCACCCTACCCCACCTATTTACCCCCACTTTGGTGGCTCAATATTTCATAGACCATATCTTTAAACTGCATGGCATGCCCACTTCCATTGTGTCTGATCGTGACCCACTCTTCACCAGTAAATTTTGGCAGGAACGTTTCAAGCTATAAGGCACCCAACTCCAACTAAGTACTTCTTATCATCCCCAAACTGATGTTCAAACTAAAGTAGTCAACAAATGTTTGGAGACCTACCTTAGGTGATTCACTGCAGAAAAGAAACATCAATGGGTACAATGGTTACCTCTAGGTTACCTCTAGCTGAATGGTGGTATAATACTAACTATCATGCCGGCACCAAGATGACTCCATATGAAGCAATTTATGGTCAACTCCCCCCTTCACCTACTTCTTATATTCCTCGATGCTCTAAGGTGCAAGAAATGGATCAACTCCTATAGAACCGTGCAACCATGCTAGCCCATCTTAAAGATAATATCCATCAAGCATAGAATCGCATGAAGCAATAGGCAGACCAACATTTTTCAAATGGTACATTTTAAGAAGGGGATCAGGGATTCTTGAGGCTACAACCATACAAGCAAACATCACTCAAAGACAAGGGCCATCAGAAATTATCTCCAAAATTCTATGGACCTTATCAAATACTTCAGCACATTAGAGAAGTAGCCTACAAGCTAGCGTTGCCACCCACTGCAAAAATCCATCTCATATTCCACGTATCATGCCTCAAGAAAGTGGTGGGGAACAATTGCAAAATTCAAACCAGTCTACCTGAATTGGATGAAGAAGGTTCAATCTAGCTCTAGCCTGAACAGGTCCTTGACACGCGAGAATGGCATCTACACGGCCACATGATCAAGGAAGTCCTCATCAAGTGCAAATACACCTCTCCAGAAGATGTGACTTGGGAACCAGCCACTATTCTTCAGCAGTTTCCGCAGCTTCAGCCTTGAGGACAAGGCTTTTTTTATGGGAGAGGACATGTTAGGGTCCAACCCTAACCCCCTTATTTATGTAATAGGGTCAAGTAATAGTTATAGTTAGTTAAAGAGTCAATAAACACGATAATAATTGTAATTGGTTGACCCGCATTTAAAGAAAGGGACCACAGTTAGTTGAAAATGGGCCATGGTATTAGATAGATGGTATTAAGAGAACCATGGTACTGACCCATGGTATTGCATGTATGAATCCTATATAAAGGATAGATACTCCCCATTGAGGAGTGTTGTTTATTATTTTGTAATCGAGCCCTACTCTATTGGAGGTTTCCCCCTCAAAGAGGCAAGTGAACATTGATCTCATCTCTGAATAATAAAATACATGTTGTTATTCCTCATTTTGTTTTGTGTTCTAGGTTGTGTTTCTTCATATATTTGTTATTCTGGCATCTTCTCACAGGTCAAGAGCATAACACTCCAACTCCTGAAACGATGCTCCTACACCCCAATTTTACCAACTCCAACTCGAAGGACACTCCAACGCTCTAGTTTTATCAGCTCCAATTGACATGATGTTTCAACAACCTACAAGCTCCAACTTACCCTAACACCACCCTGCCTCCGTAAAGTATTTTCAAGCTCCAGCCCGAAGGAGACTTCATTCTCCTACCTTCCTCCTCCCAATCACCTTGAAAATATATAAGAAAATAGAGAACCAAATTATGGGTTCCCGTACCAAAGACAATGACCCACTTACAAATATATTCAATGAAGTTTCTTTGTTACTGATATATGTTCTAAATATACAACGATGTGCAAATATTGTTTACTCCTTGTTTATTGCCAATTTCATGCCTCAGATTTTTTTATGTATATGTTGGGTCCCTATAATACTAGTGATTACCCCATTACCATTGTAGTTATACCCCTTATTAATATTGTTGTGCCCCTATTGTCCCCATTTTGTTATTACTGTGCCCCATAGAATCCCTCTATTGTTATTTTTGTGGCTTTATATTATTATTGTTAGGTCGGCTGGGTTATGTTGTGACTCCTTAGACTCCTATATATAGAAACGAGGTTTTGTCATTTGAATCATCGAAGAATTATTCATTTATGTAATGTAAAGGAGGTTGCCCCCTCGAAGAGGCTGAACTCTAAGGCATTGATCTATCTTTTTTATCTTTCTTGAAGTTGGTTTCATAACATTTGGTATCAGAGCTTTGGATTCTAGGGTTTCGATGCTCCAAATAGGTCATCGTTGAATTTTCGCTATAACTTTTTTTTTCTGCAATGTTTCAAAAGAAAAATAAAAACCCATTTGAAGTGAAATTTCACTGAACCTCGGGTCCAAATTTCAGATCTTTTTGCGCTAAATTTTCGGAGATATGATCTGAGGAAGTTGGTTTTTTTGCAAACTCCTGAATTACATTCCAAACAGGTGACTTGGGGAAAATGGTCATAACTTTCTCTCTGAGCATCAGATTTAAACTCTATAAGAAGGTACAAATAAAGGACAGACTGTAATTTCTTGTATATATTTTTTAGTGCCATAGCTTGAAACAGTGACACGTGGCACTTCATACAAGTTCACTCTTCTAGAAAGGTCTATAATCAGGTCATCTTGGGAGATTGTGCATAACTCTTTCTTGGAGAATCCAATTTGGATCAGACTAGTGACATTGGAAAGAGGACGCAAAGGGCTACTACAGATCTCAATTTCAGAACTGGATGATTCGAAATTACATAGATACATCAGATTCAATATAAAGATCCTACAAAGTGAAAAAAGGTGTCTATTTTTTTAAATTTTTGCTTAAGCTTTTTTTGAAAAATTAGTTTGAAGGAATTCAAAGGGCATAGTAAAGCATTATTATCGGTAATTGATGCCCCGAGGAAAGAAAATGCAAACACCTAGTAAGCAACCT